>CAJQZM010019918.1:0-14671 GCA_907164665.1 Colias nastes | reverse complement strand
GCCAGAACGCAACCATAGGAAACTGCTCGTGTATACTTTGTAATGCTATTTTTAAGTTGGTTATTACAATATATACACGAATTTTGCGTACTGATTGTGTATACTTTGTAACGCGGATCCTTGCTTCTTCGTTCCAAACTATACACGATCAGTACGCAACTTACGCTTGAGCCAAATAACAAAAATATAGGTAATCAGAGACTTGTACAAATGTACAGCTATATCTATCTACTTTTATTCTTCTTGATTATTATTGATTCAGTAAAATATGGAATAAAAATATTATTAGGTAAGCTTAGGAAAATAAATAGGTAACAGATAAGGGTACCTATGGGTTAGGTTAGGTTCGTGTTTTTTTTAACTACACAAGAATAGGAGCCCCGCGAAGCGGGGCTCCGTCGTCTCGCAACCTTATTCTTCTGGACTTATTAGATTCTTACATTTTAGCACTATTGTCAATTGTAAGTCGTGCAGTATAGGCGGGAACGAAGACACAAGCATCCACGATACAAAAAATATACGATCAGTACGCAACATTACATACACAATACACATGCATTGTAATAATAGATTTAAAAACAGCAATACAATAATATAAACGCGAGCAATGGAAAGACGCCGCGCTTACTTCGAAACATACACGATTAGTCCGCATGCGTACTGGCGCTGTATGTTTTGGAGCGCTATTCTTTCTTACTTCACTACAAAGTATACGCGAGTATTTGCGTACTACTGTTGTATAGATTTGAGGAACTTTGTAAAAAAGTTGTTTCCAAACTATACGTGATTAGTTTCACACCGTTGCGTGCTGGCCTTGTATAGTTTGGAAAGACGCGGAGACGCATGAAAATTAATTGAATAATTGTTATTGAAACCATTGTTTAAGTTCTTTAAAGAAAATTAACGAATAATATAATATGAGTGATTTAAAATAACGTTATTTTACTTATAGGACAGTAAGTGTCTGACTCGGTGTGGCCCGGGTTATCGGAATTTCAAAGAATATTTATTTTTCATACTTGGAATTTTAATCATTTTTATTGAGAAAAAATGTACATTTGTTGATACATTGATAATGGAGTAATAAACACGTTTTAACAAAAATAATTGGCTTGTCTATAAATGTGTCAGAAAAACGAAAAAATAATAATTGGCTTTTTATATGTAAAAAAAGTCACGCGCGAAACGTAACATTTTTATAGATACCATTAATAATTATTGTATTTTCATATTTCTTAGAACTGCTAAATGAACTGTGACGTTTATTTTCGTAGAAAAATAAATGAAGCCAACACATATTGTTTGCAAATGAAATGACAAAGTAAATACAATAACTACAAAGTGTAAAACTAAATTAGTTACAGTAAATATCCAAAGCACTTTTCGAAAATTATTTTCAATAAAAGAAATCTCCATATACAATACATATTGAACATCAATGATATTTCATAATAAAAAATATAATATTTCTTTGAAATGAAGAAACTTAACCTTCTTCCACCTTAAAGCCGCAGTACGTTAGCAGTGTTCCCTAATGCTGTAAACTGTCATGGGCGGCGACCATCACCTACCATTAAGTGGGTCACCTGCTCAATTGTCGGGGTTGTAATAAAAAAAAGACGTGTGGCACTCGAGGACTGCCGCGGTAAAGCTATTGCATAGCATGCCTTCAAGCCACACCTCCGTGCCCGTCGGAGTGGGGAGCGTGAGGTTTTTTCGTTACGGAATTTCTCGATTCGGTCCCCGCGCTCAAGGCCCGTGATAGAAGCTATGCAATAGCTTAAAAATAACAGAATAATTAACAAAAATAGGTACCGCTGATAACAAACAAAATACTATCATCGTTTATTCTGCTACGAGTAGAAACATTTACAAACAAAACGTTTACATGCATCTATCGTTACGCAAACCGTAGTCCCTAATTCCCACACAAGAACGGCAAATTGTTCAAATTTATAATTAAATGCGTTGGACGTTAATTAGCAGAAATAAATTGACAATGTTTACCTCCAGTGGTCAGTTTGTGTATTCAAGTGTACTGTTAATGAGACCGCCCAGAAGTTTTAGTATTCGCGCTACGTTTGCGAATTTAATTCGGACTTTATGGAAAGTATCTGTGCTATTTTATGTGCTTGTAAATGATGTGCAAACACCGTATTTGCTACAACGTTCTAGAGTTATTATTTGTTTGATAACGTTTATAATGTTTTTTTAAAGATGAGATTTGTCATCATAGTACATCATACCTACTATAAAACTAATTTCCATAATTGACTACATGAAAATATTTAGGTACCTATTTCTTGTCATTTATAACAATTTACTTTGCTTCTCTCTACATTGTATATTACTCATGTGCATTATAACAGATAAAGTACATATTGGGAATATTTATTTAGCCACGTGAGCTTTAATCGAAGTAACTGTAAGTAAAACTTCATGAACCTTTGTAAGGTTAAAATAAGACTCCTTACACACATTGTCATACAATAATTTACCTTCTTCCGTGAAATTCATTATTGCTTTCGTCCAAATGCAATAAGCTAACTCGTGCATCATAAACGGTCATGTTACAAGTGACCATTTTGCAACATTACAACTACATATTGACCAAATTATACATTGTTTCTATTCATACAATTATTCAAAAATAGGTAGAATTAGAACTGCTGAAACAATAAGCAAAACCCTTCAACTTTGTAACGGTGCAAATTTTAAGATCACAATCGATGATGCGTAGTAAATTTAAGCCGTCCTTTAAGTTTCAAAGGTAAACAATTTAAAAGCGTTTTAATGAATAGTTTATGAGTTTCAGTAGTCGCTTTCAACGTGCAATTAAGGAAGTACAAGTTAACAATATATTCGCTACGTCATAACTTTCTTATAGTATCTTTGTGAAGCTTTGTGCTTGGTGTGAATTCTGGTGTTCAAATTTATGTACATTATAATGGATAGCTATAGCAAATAGTTTTTTATAATGACTTAATTTGTGCATTTACTTGACATTTTAAAAAGGTAGCATTTAAAGTATTATAGTTTCTAAATATAGTGTAATAGTAATATAAACTGCCTGGTTTATTACAAAAAGAAAGCATTATTCATCATGTCTTATTTTAGTATGAGCTTTTTGATATTTGAACAAACTATCCAATCTACCAAATGTTATAGTTTCCAAAACTTTCAAAACAATAATACTTTTATCTTCAATAATTTTAATATAATTATGTGTCATATAATTTTATTCATAATTTATTCATATCGTTAACATTTATATACAAAACGTATCTTAATGAAAATATTCAAAACATTGTCTGTCTGGCTTAGTATATTTATAATATTAAGCTTTGTCACATTCAAAATAATTAAGATAATTATACCCGCCGAGTCTCATACGCAAAATTTGTTCAGAATTTTAATTGTTTCAATTTACTCTCCGTGTAAGTAAGCGGACAATTAATGGTTATTGCGACAAAAAATATGGGTTAAATAATCCCTTGTTACAAATGTGTGCTTCTGCTATGTTTTTGTAAATAAAAAGTTTTAGTTTAATTCTAATAAAACGCCTGAATTCAGTTAATACATGTATGATAGTATCTATACTAATAACGTTATTCGTTTTAATCTGTTTCAGCACTCATAATTTCATAATTAAGTAAAATTGACCCAAGTAAATACACAAACGAACGTACTATGTCACATAACGCAAAAACACGTTTTACCCAAAATAACGTAAAATACCAATAAAATCGCCCTTGAATCGTAAAATATGATTTTATCAAAATTTGTTTTTTATCAATGGCAACCCAGCCCCTTTATAGTCAACGGTCAAACAATTTTACAACCACGATATTATCTTGCTGAATCTGATGTTAATAAAATTAGGGACGGTAAAGATATTAAAAATTTGGGAAATGATAAAATTCATGAATATCTATTTGTTTTTATCGTATTTTCGGATGTAACGTTTGCCTTTTCTGCTTTTGAGAGGTCGTATTTAAATATTATGATGTGATCGGTTGCTTAACCAATCTATACTAATATTATAAAGCTTATTTATAAAGTTTGTTTGTTTGTTTGAACGCGCTAATCTCAGGAACTACTGGTTAGATTTGAAAAATTCTTTCGGTGTTAGATAGCCCATTTATCGAGGATCTATATAATTACGTTAAGACAAACAGGAGCAGAGCCACGCGGGTGAAACCGCGAAGCGCAGCTAGTGTTTAATAAATATTTTAGCTGTTTATTATTCGTGCTACCTCTATTTACGTATTACCTCTATATTATTTGTTGTTCAAAGACTGTTGATCTTAAACTAAGGTAAAGTTGAGGAACCGAGCAAAAATAACAAGAACAGAATCAAGATAACAAATTCCATCCAACATTACCTACGCTATAGTTCCTTATAGATTCACCGACAGTTAACTCGAATTCATGAGAGCTTCCATGAAATTTCGCGGTTAAAGCAGAGATAAAGTGCTACTGCATCACAGGGGACTGACGAGGATAGGATAAAGGGTTATGCTTTATATATTACCTACTAGTTATACAAGCCCATTAACTAACACTAAGAATATATTATTATACCACACTGTACTTTGTCTTCTATTCGTTGTATTTTATTATATTTATTAAATGTGATAATAATACATGTAAATAATTGAAATCGTGATAGATTATTATCACTACATAGTATAAAACAGCTACCTACCCGATTGCTTAAAAACTACGCAGCAATTTTTTTTAAATAGATAGAGTGTAGAAGGTTCAACAGGAAGACTTTAGAATATAAATTGTTAAGTTATAATATAATGTTATTATAATACCTAAATAACTTTTAATATAACGACGCACTATTCGTTGCAAATGTTGCCCCATTTATATAAACAAAGGATTTCTTGTTTAAATTGAAATAATAAGACAAAACGCAAAGAGCTTTGTTCCACAAGCTGAAGGAACAAAACAGTGTATCTTAGTTGTAATGCGCTTACCGAGATATGTTTGAAATGCTGTTTACATGTATTTACCTTGTGTTGACCAAAGAGTCTCTGATGTTGCAGTTTTTCTACAAAGTAGCATTATCTTTCCCAAAGCAACCGTATTATGTTATTCGTGCTATTTTCGGTTACAAATGTTTTATAAATTTAACAAACTTTTAGCTTCTAATTGAAGCTTTCTCCTCTTGTCTTTCGTGTATATTCTGATACAGTAAATGAAGTATATTCTAAATGAAAATTGTTACGATTTCAATTTGTTTTATCAAAGATTTAGATAATAATACCACTATCTATATATTGAAGATATAAAAGATCTTAATATAATACTGACAAACCTAAGTGAACCATGTATCAAAACACATAATATCACGATACCAACATTTAAATTTTAGAAATGTACTTTACCTCAAACAAACATTTTTTCATGTAAACCTCATATACATTTTTTTAACCATCCATTTTGATTTGGGCTGACGTTTAGAAGATTTGTATCGCTGTGGTGTTACGCGCTTGTGATTTTACAAATAATGGACTTTGGGAAAACAAATTTTTATTCGCGTTCGAAATTGGTTTGTGGAGCATAATACGCTATTGAAATCACGCTTGTTTTGTTACAAAACATTGATGTCTTTTATAATTGACGTGTAATATTCGTTTCGAGTTAAATGTTGGATATTAAATGAAAAAAAAATGTTGATTGAAAACGATACGATGTTACATTTATGGAAATAGCTGCGTTCTCTGTCAGAATCATCATTAGTGAATTAGGGCAGTAGAATGAAGCAGCTTCTTAAGCACCTTAAAATTCTAAACGTTTTTGTTTAGTACTTCATACGATGCGAATGATCGATACCTTCTATTCATACTATATTTTGTTGTGATAAGCAATTTACAATATTTGAATCTGATGCATCTGTTTGCTTGAATTTACTATAAATTATCCTTGAAAACAAAACGTCTGAATGACCAACTTACTTTAAAAAACGTCCTCAACCGCATCTGTCTGTCTGTTGGCGATAAACTGAAAAACACACACACCGATTTTCTATTTTCACCAATAAATAGCGTGGTATTGGAGAAAAAATTCATATTATAATTTTTTAAGACCTTGACTTTACAGGCGAAGCGCAAAGCTCTACGTATATAAATCTAAAAATAGAATCCGTAGATACACTTTAGTATATCTTCATGTCCAAACCCCGTGTCTTATCGAATTTCACACCAGTAAAGGGCCCATTAAACATTCGGGTTGTACTTGTATTCAATTTGAAACTCGTGTTATCTTCAACAGATAGCTTTAGAGCTACATACGCAAAACTTGAGCGTTGACGCGATTTCACAGATGGATGAGGTTTTAATGGTATTAGTTGTAATTTGTTTAACACGTATAGTTTCGCTTTGGCCTAATGGATTAAAAGGTGTGTTTCTCGGAAATTATCGGAAGGTGAATTCAGAAATTGCTTGAACGTTTAGTCAAATACCTAAGGTTTTATTTTTAGTGAAACACATCTTCATAAATTGTTTGGGCTTAAATGCAGATGCAAATGTGTTAGAAGATATTTTAGGAAACGATTTTTAGCGCCTGAGACAAAATTGGAGCAAAATTGTTGACTGTCGATTCTTACGATTAAAAATATCATGTTACAGATAATGTCCAATCTAATCTTTTCATCCAAAGTAGATAGTTAATGTTTTACATTTCAATAAATTAGTATGAATGTGTGCGTTTAGTATATAAAGCGAATAATATTTATATATTATTATAATATAGGAAATAGGTACCTACCTTTATTTAAAATCAATTTGTTGGTATCCATTTAAAAATAAACAACCAATAATAATTAAAAAAACATTCACATAAAGCTAGCATAAAAATAATTATGTGTAATGGGCATGTTGTAAACTGAAAGTGAACACTGTACCGTGTACGATTTAATATCTGTACCATCTACATTCTACACCCCAATGCATTAGCTTTAAAACAGCTATGACTAAAATATAAATAATATTTTCCTGAAATACAATCAGTAAATTTAGTCGTCAGACCAACAATCGCGTATTTGAGGTCTTCGCTTCGCTTTGACCGACATTTATGCGAAATTATTGTTTAATTTTCATAAAAAATGTACTTACTCGTTATTTTTTCAATAAAGAACACAATGGCGTTCCATTAAAATTTTCTTAACTGAAACGGATTTAGCGCGGATAAACTTATAGCAATGTAGTCCAAGCTCAAACTAGGACGAGGCGGACGGTATTGCGAAAATTTATGAAACTTTCAAAGTTCCCGGCACTTTCATTGTTGTGTAATAATCATACAACACAATGCCCATTGCATTCAGTTTAAATCGAACATTTTTTTGTTTTTAATTAAATCTCTGCTCATACAAGAGCGATTAAGAAGATGTTTTATTTGACAATGAATCAAAGTTACTGGTTATTTTTATTTAACTTGCTAAGAATGAACAAATGTGCAAAATGTGTGATAAAAAATTTGTTAAATCTATACCATAGATTTCTGACATTTAAGATACCTACCTAACAAGTTCACTTTTCTATGTGTATATTTTTAAGACATTATTTCTTTTCCTTCTTACTCTTTTTTTCTTCTTATTCTTAGCAAATGAACTGAATATTGAAATGTACAAAATCGGAAGCAAAAACAATAACGTCCTAATTGAAATCATATCACACCGAACTGTCCAATAAATTAAACGACTTTGCTAACAAACTAACAATAAATCACGTTAAAACCTGGCTAAATATCTCCGAAGACACGTATCGCACAATTTATGGCAGAAATTAGCTAAGCGTCGAGTGCAATAAATTTACATATGAAACTCATAAGTTTAAACCCTTGGACCCTGTTTGTAACTGGAAATGGTCACAGTTTTCTTACAATTGAAGCAATTCCGTGGACGTTCAGTGTTTTGTTTGTCCCTCGAAACTTTTTAAAGCCACATAAACTACTCGCCGCTCATGGAATTGTTTTTGTTTTCAGAAGATTAACGAGTTAAGTCTATAAATGTTGAATATAAATGGCGGGTTTATATCTTACTGCAACTTCTGTTCTTTGTGTTTTGTTAAGTAGGATAGTAGAAATGTTGCGTCAAAAACATTATTAACAAGAGTTTGAATACGAGTCTAAAAAAAACCGCTAAGCCTATATTATAGAGGTATACAATATACATAGACTGCTAAAGCTCTTAATTCAATTTTAGCGTAAACTTTAAAGAAAATACACATTATGTTATTTTATTCAATAATTTGCGAATAATTAATAATAATAATGAACTTATCCTGTTGAATTAATAACTATAATGTTCCTGAAAACATTCCATATCACTATTATAGTAACAATTCTATTTCATTCATTAAGTGTATGTGCCTACCATAGTTATCTACACTACAAAATCAACTACATACACATATACAGATAATCCATTCCGAATATCACTTGGCAAAGTGATATAGACATTAGTGCAAATTAATTAGCATCACATCTAGTGCGACTAAATCTCTACAAGCTGTAGGTAATAAGGTGCTTAACACAGGCTATATTGCAATTCGGAATCATCGCGTTTTCCTATACGACAAACATGTCGCAATGCAGTCAAATATGTATTTAGGTGTATAACTATTAGTAAGTAATTATGTTTATTAATTTTGTTGTATATGTTACCGGCCAAACCCGATTTCAGGACAAACTAGTTTTGCCTAGGCTAAACTAGTTCGTCCTATACACGATCGGATGAACTGGTATAGCCTAGGCCAAACTAGTTCATCCTAAGACCAATAGGATAAATCAGTTCAGGCTAGGCCATACTAGTTTATCCTAAAATAAATACGTTAGGTTTAGGTTAGGTTAGCCGTTAGGTTAGGTTAGGTTAGGTTTCTTAAAAAAAAAACTACACAGAAATAGGAGCCCCGCGAAGCGGGGCTCCGTCGACGCGCAAAAAAAAAATCAAATACCTACGTCCTAAGTATTTTATGATTCCTATACAATTTTCACTTTGGATCAAAAATTTTCTAAGTCCTTACTTTGCGCCCCCTTTGCTTTAGGCGGACCCTAGTATGGCCTAGCCTGAACTGATTTATCCTATTGGTCTTAGAATGAACTAGTTTGGCCTAGGCTATACCAGTTCATCCGATCGTGTATAGGACGAATTATTTTAGCCTAGGCAAAACTAGTTTGTCCTGAAATCGGGTTTGGCCGGTAACATATATATTATAGTGCCTATAGGATATATAGTAGGTAGGTACAGGTAATGCAATGTTTATTTTGTTATTTATTTGTTAAAAGCGGAGATTCAATACGATATTTGAAACTAATTATTACGAAGGCAATAGGAAACAATTATTGAACTAGGTAATCATAAAATTTATTTTTGGAAAAAAATAATACAGCTAATGAATAAATCGCGTAAAATCAAACACTAGAAAATACTATGTATACGTTTTTTTAAATAATGTGTGTACTATAATATTTTAAAAAGCATAGTATTTAATTCATTATTCAGAAAAGTATATTTATAATAGATGAAGACAAAACACGTGTACGTTAATATGAATAAATATTTATTAAAATAACTGAAACTGTGAACAAAGCTTTTAGCAAAGTATTTGTTGGATTTACTTTTGTAAGCTTATACTTTGCATTTGATAGTATTATTTCATAAGGATATTAATAATGGCATAATTAATGATTGTTTTTTATTTTTTTAGTTATATTATATGTGCTATGACTAAATTTTGAGCTCGTTTTTTTTTCATGAAATGTAATTTATGTCAATTTATCCGTAAATAGCCTATTAATTAATAATACCAACGCTTCCCTTTATCTTGAATAAATTCATTGAAAAGTTTTATATTCTTAAGGCTGTTACCGAATATTCTTTCCATCTAGATTTTCCGATACATAGTTTGTAAGAAAAATAATATTATGCTTTGGGCTTCAAGGTCGAATAAGGAACAGGAATACGCTTTTAACCTCTAACTTTTAGGTATATAAGTCACAAGTTTGTCTTTTACGATTATTCTGTAAGAGGGTGATACTTTAACGGGTCATAAAATTGTGGAAAACATTATAATATTACGTAGAGGATAGTATAGAAGTTAGTCACAATTATACTTCTAGTTTCTGAATGTTTTAGTTTAAGTTAACAGTGTATACATAATATAAATTAAAATATATGAATAGTAAGTATATGTGTAGGCATTTATTAAAGGAATAATTAGAATTGCTATGAACACCTAATTATTGAATAGAATATATAAATAAATAAGTTTAAATTAACAAGTAATAATCAATTAAGGTACGACATTAATGGTATATGTTTAGGCGAATTACTACAAATAGTAAAAATAAATTTCAGCTGAAGACTGAAATCTGAAAGAATTAACACTTTCTTGGTTCGTGTTCACTTACAAGTGGCCCGCCTACGCCCTTCCTAAGCAATATATTTTTAATTAATTGACTAACTACTTCTCGGTAGAGACTAAGTAATAATACTGGCTATCAAAGGATAAGTGCTGACTTAAAAAAGGATTATATGGGCAAATTTACATGATTTTATCCAAATTATGATAATGTGATACCCACATTATGAATAAAAAGTGTGTTGACCTAAGCAGATAACAATAAGATACTTCACTTATTTCTTTAATTATGTATCGGTGTTTCAAATTTTTATTGTATTGGATATTAAAATTTACTTAACAATATTCGTATTTAAGTCATACCTGTTTTATATCTTGAAAAGACAAGCATCTCTCTAATTTATAGATAGAGACAATAGGCATGTCTCTAAATAGGTATGCATCTATTAACATCATAGTATTACGAAGGATGAATCATTGAAATTTTTACAATTTGTATAAAAAAATAAGAACAGTTTTCAATACTGAAAGCGAATTCAAAACCATCCTTTTTTCAATCAATATTTACGCCCTATTCCCACACGATTTTAACAAAAGTTGACACACAAATCACATGCAAAACAACTAAACGCCATAAGTTTTAACATAATTAAGATTTGCGACACAATGAAAACATTAGTGGTCGACGATTCACACAAAAACAGGGGCAGTTATATAGGACAAAGTACGCTTAATAAATTTCAGTACGCTAAGCCATTTTCTTTTTGTAGCTAATTTACGGCTGACAACATAAATTGAAGTTTAAATAGTGGTTCTTTGCTAGCTCCGTTACTTGGAATAGCGAACTTGTATTGCATTCAATGGGTGCATATATATTAACTGGATTAATAAACCTGTTTACAAGGCGTATGGGTTCATTGCAGATTACGTTTCAAATGAATAATGGTTGAATGGAGAATGCCTGTGGAAGGCGCATGAAATTATTAAATCATGAAGGGGAGGATATCAATGAATAACGTGAATAAAGATTTAATATTTCTTTTTTATAGATTGATAATAAATATACGTTTTATCATGGGATAGATTGCTCTACTCTATATATTATTATGGAACAGATTACTCTAAATGAAAAGTGTATTATAACATGATACAACCTTCTAAGACAACAAGTAAAGCCTACTGACATTCCTAACCTAACCTATTTTGTCATCACCGTAATTACTACGCAAACGTACAAACAGAAAAATGTTGCCCTAATGATGTGGTATTACTAAATCAATTACTGTAATACTAATTAAAAGTTAAATGTTAATACCTACTTATCAAAATACGCTATTGTATAATATTTTATCATGTAACGTATTACCACACCCCGGACACTCCATACAAAATGATCGTTTTGACAGTCACACTGTAGAGACTGCAAATGTGTGTGTTAACGCTTTATGGTTGGCACATTTGTGACTAGCGTAAAAAAAAATTCGCGTTTTTCTGATGAAATACATCCGTAAACAGCACAATATCTAACCATTTTCTACGAAAAACGATAATCACAAATCCAAAATAATAAAATTACTTTAAGTCAATTTGATTAATGTTGTCAATCTTCGTTGCGTATCGTCCTTGCAGAAAAATATGGCCCATTTTATGTCTGATCGCGCGGGGGTGAGGTAAGTTTAATTTTGGCGGGAGGCGGAGAGTGTCCGTTCTGTAGCGTTTAGCTACTATTATGTATTCTGTGGTATTACATCAAAACGAAAAAAAAAATCAATCACAACAACGAACTTAATTGTTCAAATGTTCATACAAATAGTGCGCAAACATACAATTTTAAAAAGCCATTCAAATTCTATTGCAACAATTATCGACTAAGTCGAAGTTTGTTAACTACATAGGTAATTACTACTTATTAGCGTTGGATACAATCAATGCGACCGTGTGGAATGAACGTTCAGTTTACTTCTATTCGTTCATACTTGTTAATTGGGATTTGTTGATTGTGTGCGATTCGCAGTTGTTTTACGGTAAACGCCCTCACGAAATGTGGTAAAGGTTGACAAGTAAATGGTGTCAAAATTGTTTAGAAGTAGGTTCGAAATGCGTCTATAAAATCTAGTAAATATTACTTCTAAGAAACCATTCGAAAGTTTTTAAGTAAAGGTTTTTAAAAGGTCATAAATCTCTGGGACATTTCACAAAAATTCAATAAATACCCAAAAAAACAGACCTGTTTAAAATATCTTAAAATTTATGGTTTTTAAAATATCTCATAAAATTCATTGGCATCATGAAGCAAAACTGAAAAACATGTTTAGTTCAACGCAAAGAAAAGAAACGCTGGTAAAATCGATTGTAAGTATCAATTTTTCCCCATTAACATAAAGACATGCAGTGGACCTCAGTCATAGAGAATCATGAGTTCCCCAAATCTATCAACATGTTACAATAAAATAAATTGAAAAATTCACCACTGGGACACTGCAAATACACTAGCCTAAAGCCCTAAAGGGCTTCGATCATAACCTACAATAATTTATTTATTTATTTATTTTACAAAGGATAGCCAACAATTGTTAACACTAATTATAGACATACAAGGAAAATGCAATTTAACAAATCAAGTGCAACAATTAATAATTGAAATTAGACACTCTACACAATACTGCTAGAATTAAATAAATAAATAATAAAAACATGTAACTTCAAATTGCTAAGTGTTGCGTGAAATTTCAAACGCTACACTCAGAGCGGATTAATATTAAAATTGTTCCAAACATCAGCTCAGTATCCGTTTAAATTACTCTGACGTGTCACGTAATGTACGGCAAATGTTTTAATTGGATTATTTTCAAAAGTTACAGAGTTGTTTTTATAATTTTACAGTAGAGACCGATTTGCTATTGTGTTTCATATTGAATGTAGTAGATGTAGAATGAAAGTCGTTTGCAATTGCATTTAGTAAAGTATCATGATTTGCAAAAAAACATTACCTACTTTGTTTTCTATTAGGTATGTGTAGAATATAAGGTAGGTAGTAGGTACCGCAAGAAGCAAAACAGCAGTAATCTATTTGAACTGTTTTTCAAATACAAAATGCTTGTTATGATTCTCTACCGTAAAGTATTTTTTACGTCAAACCCATCATCATCATCATCATCATCATTAACAGCCCATGTTTGTCCACTGCTGGACATAGGCCTCAGAAAAACCAAACCAAACCTCGTCAAACCCATATCAATCGTGAATTACAAAAAAAAATTATCATTCACAATATAATTAAAACTTCAGAATACTATAGATAATTTAGTTCACTATAAATTCTTAGAATCCAACCTCATAAAACTACCATTCATGTAAATCTATAATTTATAACTATTGCAAAAGCGCATGACATTATTTATATAATACTAGTGCCAAGCGTAAACACCCTGTATACATAAATTACTGCAATAATTTTAAGCCTCGGACTAAACGGAACAAGTGGCATTGCGAAAGATTAAGTGTAGTGTATTGTGTGAAAATTATTAATTTACCGCTTGTTACTTTATAAAATTATTTTGGATTTCCTCCAAGAATAATATTGGATGCAAGTGCACATAATTTTAGCACACTTTTTGCTGTTTCATCCAGATTTATGTTTGTCCTTCTGTAGAAAATCTTTGTAAATTTCTAACCCATCAGCAAAACAATATGCATAATAAATACTTTGAGGTTTTTTACCGTACAATAATCTACTACCTAATACATGCGTTCGTTTATTTTTTTCGGGAGCTTGGAGAGCTATTTATTTCAAGAACTATGTATAATTCGATGCTAAAGTAATTTCAACAATCGATCAGCACACAGCATAATTTTCTGCATCTTTTAAGGAATAACCAACATCACTTCCTTGCTATTTATTCATTTTGCAGCCACTCAAAGACAATACCTAGTACATTCGAACCTAATCTTTAATTACACGATAAGGAGAACTTTAAGCCAAGACTCTTGTACAAGAAACACGTGGAAGTTTCCAGAGGGAGCTAGTTGGTCCGTGTGCGGCCAGTGTTAGACTTGAACAACTTCTAACGTACAGGAGTTAAAATGTAGTACTAAATTGGTGCATTCAGCCAAATCAATGTTATAAAACATACAATGTAACTTACAGGGTAACGGGATCGAAAAAGTTTTGGGAGATAGGAAATCTACCATTCAGTCATATCAAGGCGTGTTAACAGAAAGGAAACACTAAATCTACACCTTTCTTGTGTTATTAAGAGGGTTAATTTATTGCTTTATTTATCATGGTGGTGCTCAAA
>CAJQZM010019916.1:0-33263 GCA_907164665.1 Colias nastes | reverse complement strand
TAAAGGGGTTTCTGCTATTTTACGTAATCGCAATGCATTTAAACGAAATTCATTTTAAGCTATTGCATAGCTTCTATCGCGGGCCTTGAGCGCGGGGACCGAATCGAGAAATTCCGTAACGAAAAAACCTCACGCTCCCCACTCCGACGGGCTCGGAGGTGTGGCTTGAAAGTTGAAGACATGCTATGCAATAGCTTTACCGCGGCAGTCCCCGAGTGCCACACGTCTTTTTTTTTGTAATATCTCAAAGAATATGTACCTACATATTATTGCAGAAAACGCGTTTATAATTCCCTGAAAATATTAAATTTTCATAGTTTTAAGCCTAGAATGGGAAACGATAACATTTGTAACAGCTTTCATTCATTAATATTAATACATATTATTATCACGTCGGTCATTGAGCCTTATATTATTGCACAAGTTGATGAAGTATGGCGCCATTTATATTAAATATTCCCATTTAAATATATTGTATATAGATTGTAGGTGGTATTTAATTAATTCCGCCATTTGGTTAATTGTTAGTATTTGCCGCTGAATTTAAAATGATAGCAATAATGAATGCGGTTCAATCGATATAATTGTACTCAATTATCGTTTTTAAACTATAAAATAGAATCAGAACAATAATTATACATGACACATAAAGGTGTTAATCTGAGACTGACTTTTCATGAGTGAGTGATAATATACTAGCTGTGCTCCGCGGTTTTACCCGCAGTGCTCCGCTCCTGTTGATCTTAGCGAGATGATATAGCCTATAGCCTTCCTCGATAAATGCTATCTAACACCGAAAGAATTTTTCAAATCGGACCAGTAGTTCCCGAGATTAGCGCGTTCAAACAAACAATCAAACTCTTCAGCTTTATAATATTAAGTATAGATAAACGTGTAAGTACCTACTTTAATAAATGAATAAGTGTTATAATACCCGCATTTTTTTGCCGGGACAGCTAGTTATTCTATGTTTTTAGATAATGATGTATAAATCTACCCCCTTTGTTCGATGTCTTAGCTAATGAGCAGATAAAGTGAAAAGTAATTTCATTTTTGCATGCCGATGTAGTTTAGTTGACTTTTTGATTAAATTTCAAGACTCTACCACTGCTCTACGTAACATTATTTAGTACGTAAATGTAATGTACTTAATGCAATATTTGAATTACGCAGTTGATAACAAAAGTGTTTCCGTACCACGTCACGTTCCTGGACATTTCCACTGGACAGACAGCATGAATGCAGAAATATATATATTTAAATATGTAGGTATATGTGTTATACAAAACTGCACTATACTGCAATGAAGTAAGGTTTTAATTCACTTTAGCAACGTGTAAGGCATACTTGACTCAGCTTCTTTGTTATGCCTTCACACTCAATCAAATATTCGCTGAATAACAATTTGTTTTATTTTTCTGACTTTAACGGGAATAGAGGCAAATGCGTTACATGTTAATTGGCTCTTGAAATTTATCTCTTTTCATATCTAAAATATTATAAATCTGCAAAGACAGAAAAAATCTGTCTACACTTAGATATGCCACATCAATTATCATTTGGTATTTGTTTGGTACTTACGGGAATTTAACATCTTTAAATAAAATTAGACACATTGTTTACTCGCGTGCGACAAGTCTGCAGACAAATCTGTATGTGAATGCTTAGTGTGAATGCTTTAGTTTTAGATTCGGGTTACGGTTCGTAGCTCGTAGGATATTGACGGATTTCTTCTTAGATGAGTATGGCTCTATCCTCGGCTTGCGGTACGTGTAGTAAATTCTAGGCATAACATTGAAAACAGACACGAAATTTATAATTATTACATAGAAAGAAAGAAGAAAAAAAATGCAAATATTTGTACCGATAACATATTAAATAACATGAGATCATTACTTTAGGTTTATAGTCCGTCAATCTGCAATTTATACTCAATATTCATTACTTAGTCGCGAAGCACTTATGAAAAGAGGTCAAGCAAATAGCCTTTTCTCGAATACTTTATGGCACCTTTTATATTTTCATTGTTATTACTAGTATCATAAAATATAGTCCGTGACCCATTTTGACATGCATTTCAAATCAATTGCACTGACTATATTTCTTTACTACCTGTGCCCCGCAGTTTTACTCGCATTGCTCAGCTACTGTTAGTCTTAGCGTGATGATATGTAGCCTATAGCCTTCCTCGATAAATGGGCTATCTAACACCGAAAGAAATTTTCACATCAGACCAGTCGTTCCTGAGATTAGCGCGTTGAAACAAACAAACAAACTCTTCAGCTTTATAATATTATAAAATAAGTATAGATGAACATGTACCTAATTGAGCAGTCTTTCTACTAGCTATATTTCTTATAATTCTCCACATGCTATAAAACTACATATTTTATACGTATATCAAGTATGTAGGTACTTACTATACTAACGAATAGATATCATAAACAACAAAAATTGTAATTATCTTAAAAGCAAGCGACAATTTGGCACGGCCAAATAAATACTACATTCGTTTTCCTACGTCTTTTATTTTTAAGAGTCAGTGTTTGTGAATTGTGGATGTAATAAGACAAAAAATATACGAAGTCAGCGTTATGCAAACTATTTATTTTAAGAGCAAAACTCTGGTCTTCTGAGCCTGCAAAATTTCTGTGCTGTCTATAATAATATGATATCTAACACTAACAAACAACACATGGGCTAAACTATATTAGTAAATCCTTAACTTTTATACAAATATTAGTCGCATATTTTAAATTTTAAAACAATGCATTCCACTTTAAAACATTACTTCACATTGCCACCATTTATTTTTATTTATTCTGATGATTATACCTGTTATTATTATGCTGTTGTTATAATAAACCCATCCAAATCCCGTGATGAAAATAATAAATAAATATTGCCTACATCACATCTTTGCCTAATTTTCAAAACCACTTAAATATTTTCGTAGCTTACTACAAACAAACAAAATTCAAATCCTTACAGTACGAAAATAGATAACTAGTACATTAGCGTAGTTTCCGTCAGTATATCCTTATCCTTATCTATTTCGAAGCCTATCTTGAGTATAATTTAGTTAAGCTGTTGTCGCCTCTTAATGGAGTGTAATCCTTTGTTACATCTCAACATATTGTTGACAATTTAACTAGAATGTTAAGCAAGAATTGTGTTGAAGTAAACACAGAATAAGCTGACTTAATGCGTATATAAGTATAATGAAAAAAAGGTAGAAAAATACGCTCAATATTAAACTAACCCGTCTCTCCGCGAGACAATCATGATTCTGAAAATATAAAAATTGTTATAGGCACATTGTGTTATTACATTTTACAAGACTTAACCTAATTATAAGCTTAACTATCCTTGTAGAGCCATCTTAAATGTGTAAATATTAACTCAGACTGAATTAATGATATGAATGGTACCGGTTTCTTTCCAAATAACCTGCAAATACTTCCTTAGATTAATAAATGAATTGTTAATTCCATAGTTTTAGAAGTCAGTCAATTTCTGCCTTTTCTGCACTCCCAAGAAAATATAAAAAGTCAGAAATACCCGTGTCATATGAGACATTATAGAGCGGCAAAAGAGCTTTGAATTGAAGCCGAAGGGTTGATCAATTTTGACGTAAGTTCTTACCAACAATGCGGAAGTCGAAAACCTTATAAAACTTTTTCTGATAACGGTTTATTATGATTAAGTTTGAACCAAGCGATTACATCATGCGCGCATTCAAATGAAAATAATACAAATTTCAAGCCATAATAAGACCTTGGAAAATATTATATTAACGAAATTTCAACGCGATTTATTCATAAATATAATTAACGTGATGGCTTGTTCAATGAGCGCGGTCACGAAATATCAAAATGAACAAAAAATTAGTGCCTTTTATTTCAAGATGTATTATTTTCGTGAATGAGGCACAAGTTTAATGTTTTCTCCATTTTGTGGAGGGTTTTTGTCCCTTTTTTGCCAGGACATTCTTTGAAAAGCATTCAAAACGTTTGTGTTCTATTTAATAGTAATATTATGATAAACTTTTTATTTCAAAACGACGTTCATATTTGACGTCATTATTTCTTTAGCTAGATATCAGATTAAGGTAGTTTATATTTAATATTTCAGTTAAAATGAGCTGTTTATTTTAATTAACCGAATTACTAACAATAAAATACAGCAAGCCATTATTGTAATTAAATGCACGCTTCACATGATAATATCTCCATCACTATTAATTAACAAACATTTTTCCACAGACACACCAGAAAACAATAAAATCTCTAAAACAAACAAACAACAATACGTCGAACCATCGTAAAAGTATAGTTATAGAACCGAAACATCGAAGTAAATTAATCAATTGTTAGTCAATTCAAACTCGTCTGTGATACGTATATATTTAGTGTTGTGCGTGTGTGTGTGTACACAAAATGGCGTTCGCAGCAGCTCGTATGATCTTGAAAGACAAGCGGCGGAAGGCATCTAAGGAAGATTTCAGAGATCCAAGGAATAGAAGCAAGGTATTATAATAAACAGATTCCACATAGGTAATATTTTTGTGTGTCAAAAAGTTATGAATTTGTGATTATTTTGGGGATTGTGAAAAACTAGGTGGTAATAGAATTGCTATAGCGAAAGAATATTTACATATATTTCAAATTAATACTAATGCTTAAAATATAATCTCTATTTGAATCCTACACTATAAATTAATAATTTACTAGATGAAAATTGTGTCTTAAATCTTTAATTACACTCTTCACTGGTTATAATATGACAATGTGTGAAAAGTTATTAGTGTTTAAAATAATAATAATTTTACTTTAGGGAATGTATGTTCAGCATCATTAGTAGAAATTAATCGGAAATTTTAATTATAATCTTTAAATCTAATGATAAACCTCATGATTAATTAATATTAATAGACTAATCCTAATGAATGTGAAAATTATACTGAAATGAATTATGTTTTGTTAATGGGTTTATCAAAATATTATTTAAAATATTTGAACCATTTCTTTTTATATGATTGCACAGAGCTTAACGGACTTTAGGCATCGAAATTTCAGTTTTTATAGCGTCGAAATATCTTGTTTGTCACAACTCACAATGAATAAACTTACCTAATTATTTTACATTTTTATTGGATGTATTAGTTTATTTTGTCCTTATGAATGTGAATATTACATTAAAATGAATGATTTATTGTTTATGATTTTATTAAAATATTATTTCAGAGATTTTGACCATTTCTATAAAATGATTGCACAGAGCTTTAACAGACTATAGATATAGGAATTTCAGTTATAGTTTCTAAATTTGTCTTAATAAACCTGATTATTTGACATGTTACTCGGATTTGTGCATTTATTTTGTCCTAATATATGTCCTTATGTACAGTAAATTCATTTAAATGATGGCGCAGAGCTTTAACAGACGTTAGATATAGGAACTTCAATTATTATAGTGTGTGAATTTGTCTTAATACTCCTTATAATTTTAAATGGTACTCGAAATTTGTTCGTTAATCTAATTTTAACTAATAAACAGTAAATTCGTTAACTAAGGTGAAATCAATGCGCCAATAAAACTTTAACGCTCTGGGTGTAACATTTTAAATTCAAGAATGTCTAGACTTGATTGAGTCCAGCTGTTACTGCATTCAGGATTTAAAAGCTCAATTAAACAATAATAGAATAATTTTACTATTGTTTATACCTAACAGTAGAATAAGATTGATCCTAGCATATTTTATTTTGATTTGATAGTATTCGTCGCTTAATCTAAAACAAAACTGTGGACAATAGACATTTTAGGAAGAAAAAAAGGAAATAACTGTATCTACCACGATCTATCATTATATAAATGTTAAAATAATGTATTATTATGTCATGAGAGTATTCATCGTTATGTTTTATTTTGGTATCTACCAATAGAAATTACCGTCAGAATACCCAAAAAGTGACAGTATTCCAAACTATATTTTTTTCATAAAACTCTATTATTCATATTTTACCTATAAATAGATATTAATTTCCAATGTATTTATCGCCTTTCAATTATTACAAAAACGGTGGACGATATAAAGAGGTTTCTAGAACAGTTCATTAGTTAAGTTCGTAAGGAAATTGCTCATTAAGCCACGTCGCTTACGTTATGTGATTATGGGCAGTCGCTCACACCGTAATTCAAAAAGGGCTTTCGTTTTGACACAGAATATTATTTTAAAGATCGTCATAATTTATACGTATTGCCTTCGTGTTACGCTCTATATTAAATTATTGATTTATTTTCTCACTGTTCTGGTATATACATATGTACAAAAAAGAATAAATAAAATATAGTTTGAGACGTTAAATGTACCTATAATATGAGGAACTATGTAAGACAGATTTATTAGTGCAAATTCAGAATACAATAAAGTTAAATATAAGATTACATGTTAAGTAGACAATGTTCAAAACATAACGTACGTTTGTTAATTTTTTTATGATATAATAAAGCAAAAACTATATTTTATAACACTAAAGTTGAACCTAAATAGGCCATATCCTTTTTCAGTTAAGAAAATAAACTTAAACAAATAACAATGCTAACAAACAAACATTTTATATGTGACCCTGCCAAATAAAAAACACAAAAAATAACTAGATACCGAATTAATGAAAAATTTGATACGCATCGGTGTAAAAGCGGCCGCTATATGAACAAGCGCCGCCGTATCCGGTCGTGGGCTGACTAAAACCATTACAGACTTTGTGTTTAATGAGTTTTTTTACTTTCTACTTTAATTTTCGCTCTGAAACTATGAGTTTTAAGCTTTAATATTGTTTTTATATACAAAGCTACCGTTTAAACAGTTTGGTTTTTAAATTGTGTACTTTTAGTAACTAAGTGAAGTAAAAGCTTTAAGTGAAAAAGCTTGAAAGGTTTTAGAATGATTTTAGTAAAGAAAATACATTTAAATAATATGTAGTGTACCTATTGCTGTTGTTTTTTTGAATAACTGGAATTGGAGCTTTTTGTCGTGAAAATTGTGATTTTCAAGTTTTTAAATAATGTAATTTTAAAATAAATAATAACATGTTCGGGAAAAAATGCTTTAAGAAACCACTTGATAATAGACTTGTTTTTCAATATTATGAATCATACTATTTCTACGTTCTTTGTTATAAAAATTAATCTTTTCTCCCGTTTACGTATAATGAATGAATGAATGAAAGCCTTTATTGCAAGAAATTTACAAGTAACAATAATTTATAGCTTAACTAGGTTTCTTCTGGGTATCTTGCTTGCCTTTCGACAAAAGCCTCCTCCAAACTCTTCCATGATTGCCTTTGAAGTGCTATTCTTCTCCAGGTCACTCCTCCTACAATTTCCTTTAAATCATCTTCCCATCTAATTTTTTGTCTCCCTCTGTTCCTTTTTCCTTCCCTGGGATACCATTCCAAGAGATCTTTAGTCCACTTTCCTTGTTTATTCCTCATTATATGCCCTGTCCAACGCCACTTTAGAGATTTGACTGTCTTCACAATGCTTTGCAATTTCGTCTTTTTCCTAATATTGGTTATTTTTACTTTGTCGCGTCTTTTAATTTTTAACATGCTTCTCTCCATTCCTTGTTGGCACACCTTTAGTTTTTGTAATTGTTTTTTGGTTAAACACCATGTTTGGCAACCATAAGTCATCACTGGGCGTATGCATGTATCAAAAACCTTACTCTTTAACGTCTGGCAGATATCGTCGTTTTTAAAAATATTTTTCAAGGACCAAAATCGTTTCCAAGAACTTGCTACCCTTTGTTCTATTTCTTTTGTCATAAGATCATTGGGAGATATGATCTGTCCCAGATAAAGATATTCTTCAACATACTCTATGTACCTGTTGTGGACTACTATTGGAATTTTAGTTCTATTGGTCATTATTTTTGTTTTTAATGTATTCATTACAAGTCCTACTTTTGCGCTTTGGTCGGCAAGCTGTTGTAACATTTTTTGTAGAGTTTCAGGTGTTTCAGCTATTACAATGAGATCGTCTGCGAATCTTAGATGGTGTAGGCGCTGGCCATTAATGTTTATACCATAAAGGTCCCAGTCGAGATTCCGAAAAATACCTTCAAGAACAGCCGAGAATAGTTTTGGTGACATGGGATCCCCTTGTCTCACCCCTTTCTGTATTTCAAAGTCTCTTCCAACTCTCTCAAGCCTTATTTTAGCCGAAATGTGACTGTAGATGTTTTTGATGAGGTTTATATATTTTTGATGGACTCCCTGTAGTTTTAATGCCACCCAAAGATAATCGTGTCTTATAGAATCAAACGCCTTGCTGTAGTCTACAAATCCTATATAGTAAGGTTGATTATATTCATTACATTTTTCTATAAGTTGTTTAATAACAAAAATATGATCAAGTGTTGAATAATTGCTTCTGAAGCCAGCTTGTTCTCGAGGTTGTGATTCGTCCAAGGTGTTTGATATTCTGTTTAGGATTGTTTTAGCAAATATTTTGTATAGGTTAGGCATTAGACTTATTGGTCTGTAGTTTTCTATTAATTGTTTGTCTCCTTTCTTATGCAGTAAGATAATCGTTGTGTCGGTCCACTGTTTAGGTATTTGTTCAGTCTGATATATTTCGTTAAATAAATGGGTAATAATCGGGAGTGTCTCTGATGCAGTCTTCTTTAAAATTTCGTTGCTGATTTTATCATCGCCTGGTGCTTTGTCGTCTTTTTGGGATGATAGGGCCTTTTCTACCTCACTTACTAGAAGCGGTGGTATTTCTCCATTTTCTTCGTCCATGTTATAAACTTGATTTTCTATAGGTAATGTAGCGGTGTCCTTGTATAGTGTTTCGTAGAATATTGTAGCAGTTTCTAAAATCTTTTTTCTATTTGAGCTTGTCGTGTTAGTTTTTGTATTTTTTATTTTAGGTATCCAATTTTTGTCTTGACTTAAAAGTTTTTGTGCTTTTTTCACTCCACCCGTCTTTTCTATTTGCTCTTGTATTAGTTTAATTTTTGTTTTCTTTTTAAAGTTTCTTATGTTCCTATTGATCTGTTTACTAATTTCTTGTATTTCTTTCTTGTTGGATTTTCGATTTTTTAATAGTTCTTTCCTAGTTTCCAAAAGTTTTCTTGCTTCGTCCCCCACTTTATCTCTCTTAACTTTCACAGATATCAAGTTTTCTTTTAATTTTATAAGGTTCTTTTCTAATACGTTATATTTGAATAAGACTGATTTATCGCTATTTATCTGCATTTCGTTATTGAGTATATGGCCAAAACTTTTCAACACATCATCTGGAATTGGTGGTATTTTTTCATAGTTTTGTTTTATGAATTTTCTTGACCTTTTTGGTTCTATTGATTTTATTGTACCTCTCAACAATCGGTGGTCTGAGTTAAAGTTAAGTGTATTAATGACTTCTACGTTTTCAAAATATTGTGGCTTATTTGTGAGTATAAAATCGATTTCGTTGCAGGTTTTGGCGTCCGGGGATATCCAAGTCCATTTTCTCTTAAATTTCTTCTTAAATAGTGTGTTCATGATTTTCAGGTTAAATTCTAATGCAAAGTTGATTAATCTTTTTCCATTATCATTTCTTTTACCGTAAGTATGAGGGCCCATAATCTCGTTTTCAGATTCTGTTTTTTGACCTAATTGACTGTTGAAGTCTCCCATTATTATTAAATTGTCGTACTGTGTTTCTTTTAATGTATTTGTTAATAATCTATAGAAACTGTCTTTTTCTTCTCTATCAGTTTGGTCGTGTGGGGCGTAGGTCTGTACAATTGTCCACAATTTGCTGTAACCTGGTATATTTATCTTTAACATAATTATTCTATCCGATATTCCTATGAATTCTTCTACTTCCTTTTTAAGAGCAATATTTATTAAGAAGCCAACGCCATTCCTTCCTTTTTCCTTACCTTTGTTGAAAAATATATATTTACCTTCTACTTCTAACATTTCTTCTTCGTTTCTTTTTGTTTCACAGATACCTATTATGTCCCAACGTATTTGTTCTATGGCTAGTTCAAATTCTGCTTGGCGTTCCTCAGTTCTCAAAGTGCGGACATTAAATGTGGCAATGTTGAATTTTCTATAATTTAAAGTTTTATTGTAGGATGCGGTTGATTGGTTTGGAGGGTTGTAGTCTGAAACCCCACGGTGACAAGCCGGATTGGGGAGTGCTATATTAAAAGTTCTTCTAGTTTGTAGTTGGTCTGTAACCAGCTGTCGGGGTTTTGTTAGTTTTTTGCAGAGGAGGGGATAGTGGAGAGAGAGTTGCTTCTTACTCTCATAATATCGAAAGCGTTTTTCCTGTGAGACTTAGATATTTCTGTCAGTTTTTGTTTGTTGTCCGGGATGTTTTTATTTGGTGATTCTGATCGATTACGTTTACGATTTTCATTCTTATTTTTGTTATCACGCACTATAAGTTTATCGTATTTTATAACTGCGTATCTTCCTTTTTCCCTTTCTTCAATTAGTTGTTGTTGTAATAATTTCCTTTTATCCAAAATATCTTTTGGGTAGTCCTCTACAATGTAAACGTTTTTAATCTTTTTCTTGCTCTGTATTACTTGTTCTTTTTGCCATAAACTCAAGAAGGAGATAAGAACTGGACGAGGCTTATCACTTTGCAAATTTTTCTTACCAAGGCGGTATACTTTGTTAATATCACTTGGTTTTAAATCAATTGCAGTTCCAGATGTTATTAAATTGATGGTTGTTTTTAATAGGTCCATACTTGAGGTTTCGTCTTCTTTTATTCCAAAAGCTATAATATTTTTCTGACGTTTTTCTCTTTCCAAATAATCTATTTTGGCTTTTAAATTTTGATTTTCCATTTTTAAATTGGTAATTTCTTGTAAAACTGGGCCGAGTTTTTCATCGATTCTGCACATTATATTCTTTGTCTGTTCCTGCATCTCCATCCTTAGTTTTTCAAAAAGTTTTTCAAATTCATTCATTTTAATATTTATAAATTTGGGTAATTTTATGCAACTTGTGGCAACCCCTGTGATTGGAATCGGACAGGTGTCAAAATCAGACAACTGTCACTATTATGACTTGACTTGTCAATTGAATCAAATCAGATGTTATAACCTCTTAATTACTGTTATTATAAAATCAATATGCCATTAATAATTCTTCAATTTTATTATTTAAATTGTTCACGGGCACTTTCACTATGTTTTATAAGTATTTCTTCCAAAGTTTGTGCACTTTAAACAATTGAACTGGAATTATTTACACTGGGTATGTTTTCGTACTTGTTGACACTTTGACAGCCGGTAACAATATCACATAAACAAAAACAAAATGAATCTGTAAAATTGGTTGACACTTATGACAGTAGGTAATTGCTGTCTCGTAGATCACGAAGTAATTAACATTCCACACTAAAAAACCTTATTAATACCATTAAAATTAATTCATATAAATATTAAATATCAATGCAAGAAAACACGAATAGCACCAGATTAGTATAAAAGCATACATAAATCCATTGGATTCCAACGTCGAGGTCATGTTACTCTAACAAGGGATACAATTTAACAGGGATCTTGACACGAATTACAGGCGATTCCATTCATATTATATTAATCCAATTATGTTTAAGTCTAGGATAGATGGTCAATAAATTAATTGAGAATTGAATGTAATGTTTTTTGTAGTTGCCTGATTTATATTTCGATAAGTAGTAATCGTATTGATTTTAAATATTGTGTTTGTTACAAATAAACATAATGTATCGCTCTTATATTATATTATATGTAATCCTGTATTTTTGTGTGAAATAAAGAATGTTTCATTCTTCATTCATTCATTCATAATGTTTAAAATAAAATTTAATCGTAAAAAATCACAAAAATAATAATTTACAAATGATAAACATACCTTTTTTATAGTTATAGAATATCCGTATGGTATATTAGTATAAAAAAAGGAATAACATAATTTGTAAAAATAGTGGAGTGCCTAGAGCATTCAAAACCGTATAACCTCGGATTAGAGTTATAGTGAATGAATTAATATGATCGATGTGGGATATTGTTTTTTAAACTATAAATTGCAATGTTTACCCAAATTTTTTTTGTGCACTCCATTGTTTCGTTGTTTAAAAAAAATGTTATGAAAAATTAATGTTCGACCATATATTTTCACTTTAAACAGTATTTCTTTTTTTTTATTCGAGTAGACATAATAGTTAGGAATATTTTTCAAAGATACCTGTGTATAAAAATAGCAGTAGGGATCTCGAACAGATAGAAAAACGTGGAGGGGAGAGCGAAGCCACAACTGCTATGTACAATGGAATTTCTCGGCCGGTTTAATTATAAATTAAACGTACTCTATTGAGTACATTTAAAAAAATAAGGTAATTAATTACGACTAATGAAAAGAAAAAAAATTATTAGTACCAAATCTGTTTATTTAAATATATTACAATTACCTACATTGTTGCCTACATCAAATATTTAGTTGAAATGATAATATCATCGTGAAAGCGTTCTATTAGTCGTTTTTTAATAGTTTTTTCTACCGGGATATGCTCTGTAGTGATGACGTTTTTCAACTTTTGCATGGTAAATTGGCAATCATCATTCTCTTCTATGTAGGTACTTGTATATTTGCTCCATTGCTGCATCTACTTAGATTAATTTTCTTTTCAACATTACTGAGGTGAATTGAATTTTTCAGCAAATTATAATAATCCGAATGATATTTTGCTGCAAGTGTCTCTAAGTCGGTTATACCAGAAATCCTTTTCTGGATATCTCGATAATAATCGGTTTTCTGGACGGCTATAAAATTCGTGATGGATTCATTCAAAGTTGAAGTGTTGATGTATGAAATCCGACTACGCCGGCATTTTTTTGTATGGAGATACTACAAAGACCTCGTCTACTCGAGAGAATGCCGCAATTTGGACGAATTAACCCGGAAATTGAGAGTAGCAGAAGAAACCATTAAAATAATAAAAGGGTATTCAGACGTTTAAAAGACAACTTTTCCGGTGATGTTACACTTGCAGTGAGCAACAGCGGGGGGCCATTTTGAAAATTTATTGTAATTAAACACCTTGTAATTGGTTTTATTTTGTTTGCATTAAAATTTTGCACTTACCACTTTTAGATTTCAATTTTTCGATTGAAGCCTTATCTATACTTATAATAAATCTGTAGAGAGGCCAATTCTGTACATGAAATATATTTAAAAAAAAACTATGAAGGGGTGATAAGGGATCGCTACTGATGCCAAAAATGCAATCAGTAAAATTTTTGTCTGTCTGTCTGTCTGTCTGTCTGTCTGTATATTCGTTATAGAAATAAAAACTACACGACGGATTTTAACGAAATTTGGCACAATTATTCTTCATACTCCTGGGCAGGTTATAGTATACTTTTTAATACGCTACGATCAATATGAGCAGAGCAGTGAAGGGAAATATGGGGAAAACGGGAGAAGTTACTCCATTTTTTAATCTTCCGTCACGTGTGCAGCCGTAATGGTTAAAGCTACATAGAAATCATGTACGACACAAATGTTCTTAAATTATTATTATTATATAAAAATAAATTCCTAGACAGCATATTATGTCTATCTTTTAAAATTGACTCACAATAACACGTGAAACTTCAATAGCTTAGCAATTCGGAGATTTCTGATTATATTTGTCTACTCTTACGTTTACAACACTCTCACTCATCCCTAATTAAAAAAAGTTAACATTATTACCTATGCAATAAAAAAAGAATCATGTAAATCGGTGTAGAAACACCAAAGTTATACATGAAATACGCTGTAAGTCATCGCGCGTGAATACAGAATCATGCCATAAGGATTATTTTTGTGTATCAGTTGCCGCGTTCGACGCGCTTCGCGGCGGGAGCTATAAAAAGGCTGCGGGTCCGCACCCGTTTCGCGTTGTCACGGCATCACGTGTGAACGGCTGAACAGATTTCGATAATTCTTTTTTTATTATATTCCTTGAAGTACGAGGATGGTTCTTATGTAAAGAAAACGTAAATATGTACCACGGGCGAAGCCGGGGCGGACCGCTAGTGAATAATAAAATGAAATTTTCAGGGTCAGGTTTCATAGATAGAGTAAGTTTTTAAAAAGCCAAACGGATATTTTTTATGTGATTTTATTTTTTACGGGCTCTTGAAGTTATGAACATACTGGGTAATTTTATCTTTCTTGGCATTAAATTTTTTTTTTATTCCATTCGAAGATCTAACGATAGTAAATGTTACTATACTGAATTGGCCTATCTTTCAGCTTAGCACACAAAAAAAATCAATCATTTACCGCCATAATTCACGTCACCATAAATCAAAATCTCTACGTACTCGGCGATAGGTGAAAATTTGAAAAAAACGTCATAACTCCGAAAATACGAAAAATCGCATAATATATATGGGGTGATTCGGATAGCCCTTTATGTCCTCTACCTCCCAGCTTCAGTATATCACTACTTCTTGGGACACCCTCTATGGTCAAACATGAATTTTTCACAATATTTTTTTTAAACAATGAAACAATGGAGTGCACAAAAAAAATTTGGGTAAACATTGCAATTTATAGTTAAAAAAATAATATCCCACATCGATCATATTAATTCATTCACTATAACAGCTCTAATCCGAGGTGAAGACCCCCAGGCACTATGTTAAGGTGTGTGAACCTAAACTTGCAAAGTCAAAATCGTAGACTTTGCAAGGATAAATATTGAAGGAAAAATTAAAGTAACAAAAAAATAACATATCGTTAAAAATAACATACCGTACACATGTCCTAACATCTATCTTAATAAATAAAAAATAAGAAGTTGGATCGTGAACGTTCTACGAAAAGAAAATTGGAAAATTTTCCTCGTACAAAGCAAAATCCCATAATAACTTTTGACAGTTCGTTGTGTTGGTTTAACTTATACGATTTATTATAGAAAAAATACGAATATAAACCATTAGATTTTATATAATAACAACAATTATTATAGTGAAACTTTTTTAGGCGCGTTGAGAGTAAAATTTCAAGCTCTCGCCATGGCAATACCGTCACGTCATGGAGTAAGGCGACGATTTTGGTATCTTAGAATCTCGGCAAAGAAGTTTCACTTCTGACACGTGTGCTCGGCACAAACGCTCTTTTTCATGACACTAAACACCTTTCTCATAATACATACATACATACAAACCTTTCCTCTTTATAATATTAGTATAGACTAAGTGTGTAATTACATATATACGTACTTGAGAAAAAAATACTGTTTTCATAACAACAATAATTGAAAACAATAATTGCATGACCTGCACTTATTGAATATTTTCGTGCGCTAATTAAATGTTTCGTGGAATATTATTTATTTTATAGGCAAAATATTCTTTTAATTTACAGTACACGACTACCTACTTAATGGATCCAATACATATTGCAATTTTACATATCAATGTATTTTATAAAACGTAATTTAAACCTTTCAAAACTTACTCGAACAATAAATAACTCAAAACAAATAAGTACGCGAGCAAAACAGAAACCTAACACCCAGCAAAAAGTTAGTGTTAAATACGATTACACAAATAAATTAAACTTTGCAGGGTTAACCGTTAGAAAACGCCTAAATCTGTATAATCCTAAATTTCGAGCGTATAAACATGTAGGAGCTTAAACCTTTACCAAAGTTAGGAGTATAATGTAGATGTTACGGATAGGTACTATTGTTTGCTTATTTGGTTATAAATGCTATGAAAAGATAAACGAGGAATAACTATTCCTAAAAAATCGTTTATTTAAATTTTTGAAGTGAAACTTCTCGGGGTTCGAAAAAAATTTAGTGTAACATTTTTTCGTTACGCGTGACATTTTTCCGTTACGCGCCATCTTTTTCTTATCCCTACCACGCGTGATTCGACGTATTTCTGTAAAGTTGCATATAGTAAATTATTTTTTGAAAAATAAGGTCATAAAGAAGTTTCACTTCTTACGTGTGTACACTAGTACACGCACACATTTTTTTTTCATTCGACTTTCAAAAAGGTGGTTCTGAATTCGACTGTACCTTGGACTGTTTCTACCTATGTATGTCTTGGGCGGTTTTGTTCATTGTGAAAAATAATTATTTATTGCATTTTTGACTTTTGTACCTATTAGGTATATCTATTAACATTTTATTTATATTAGTTTAATTTGTTGTACGGACTTTGATGATTATTTCTAATAAACTTTATGTAATAGAATGTAATCAAAATATATCATTAAAACATTCCCTTAATTAATACAATTACAAGGAATATTACAACAGCCATTGAGACCTTTTTAGTAGGGTAATCCTGTAGACCTGCGGGAAAAGGGACGTCGAGTTGTGTTCCGGCTCGCCTCCTTGGGACCCTTCGTGGGTACTGTGTTAAGTTATTCTTTGCCATTTCACGTTCACATAATTATTATTACCTTAATATTTAAAAAGTCAAAAATATAGGTATATAAAATAAAAAGAAACCTGAGTCGGTTTAGTCTACAATTTATTAGGTAAGCATGAAAGTTTAAAATTACGTGTAAGGTACCTTTTAATAAATTTTATAAAACCAAGAGCCATTTTAAAAAAATTGGAGGTATATAGGAAGGTAAAACTCCACAGTAGCGTTGACGTCTAAATGCCTCCCAAAACAGGTGCAGTCGACTAAAAATATTTGTCACTACATTAGATAGACCTTATTGCCTTATCCTAAATTATTTCCCTAAATTCAGAGTAATTGTAAGAACATAATATGTATGTGTTTTAAACGATAATGATCTTACAATAGTATGTAATCCTCGAAGCGGATGTTTCTCACCTCCCGTGAAAAGGAGGGGGGAACGAGAGATAGGCGTGAGAGGGAGGGGGGAAAGATAAGATTTTAGAATAGGTATAGCACACTGCCTGACAGTAGGAAGTTGATTAACCATTTACCTCATTCTGTAGCTCTATATCTTCTGTATTCAAAGTATCGTTAATCTATACTAATATTATACCTAAAGCTGAAGAGTTTGTTTGTTTGTTTGAACTCGCTAATCTCAGGAACTACTGAAAAATTATTTCGGTGTTAGATAGCCCATTTATCGAGGAAGGCTATAAGGCTATATATCATCACGCTAAGACCAACAGGAGCGGAGCAATGCGGGTGAAACCGCGGGGTACAGCTAGTAGTTTCAATATAATTCAGATGGAATCTTAAATAACATAATGTTTTCATAATTAATATTCTAAACATAACGTTCACTTTATATGAGGCTCACTTTGTTTCTAATGCTAAATTAAAACTACGAAATAAAGGAGAAGGTAAAGTATAATCCACAGGTATAATCACAGATTACTTAATAGCCTCTTGATATAACTTCTATAATATTCGTTGTAGTATATTACTATCAAAATAAAAGTCCAAATTGTGTCTTAAACATGGATAGTATTACAGTAGAGCATAATATTGCTATGTGCCTCTCGCAATATTATTTTTTCTGAATTAAAATACATAAGGTTTCAATTAACAACCAATCACATCAAAAACAGAAATATGGTCATTAATTCTTAACCCGTCCATTTCCCACTACATACGCTTATGTTAAATTGAAAAAACATTTGTTTACCCAAAACACGCAATGTAAAGTAAACAAAGGGCTATAATTGCTGATCAGAACTTCAGCCGGAACAGCTTCGTGCAGGAAATTGGTAAACGCAGTGGTGCGGTGTGCCGTGTAGGTTATTGTTCGTTTTTTATCAGTATTGAAGTTAAATGAAAATAGTTCAACATGTACCAAGATAACCAAGATAAACAAAATACGCAGATTTGGAAATCTTCAGTTCTCGAAAAGATGAGGGTTACTATTTAATATTGAAATCAAACAAAAAAAAGGAATGCGAAAGTAACTTCTATTTGATATTGTGTTATTTACTTATAAAGGCATTATCATTGTTATTTCCTAAGTACGTAAAAAAAATAACACATCTTTACTTTAATATAACTAAAGTAAAATAAACAATTGACAACACAATTTATTAAAAATCGCAATCGTAACTCGAGTATAAAACCCTGCGTCCAAAAAATCAGCTATTTCAAGATCGTAATTGTACCCAAGTACGGAAGTAGCCCAAGAGAGGAAATTGGTTCGCAAGGAATACGTGGAACGGCCAGTACTATTGTTACTTCCTTATTGTTGGCCGAAAAATATAACCTACTTCACGATCCATGATTTACCTTTACAATATAAGCAGGTTCTTCATCATTATAAGGTAAAACTATAGTATTTAAAATAATAACTATCAAATTCTCTTTTATACGAACACATGTCAATAACGCTAACATGGTTGATTAGTTTTGGATTAAATTTTGTATTATAATATATAAAAAGTCAAATAAAAATAAATAAATTTCAAAAGAATCTTATATTTTAAGTTAATATTGTATTGATGTGTTCAAAGTTAAATAAAACTGATTTATTTACTTATCTATAATATAAAAATGAATCGTAAAATGTGTTGGTAAGCGCATAACTCGAGAACGGCTGAACCGATTTCGATAATTCTTTTTTTATTATATTCCTTGAAGTACGAGGATGGTTCTTATGGAGAGAAAACGTAAACATATACCACGGGCGAAGCCGGGGCGGACCGCTAGTTACAAATATTTACAAGTCTGTAAAACATACATGTATTTTTGAGTCGAAATTATCTCATTGATATTCCAATATATTTTCAAACCAAATAAATAATAAACAACGTTTACTGTAAATACATTAAATTATACTGACTCAAATGGATAAGTTTAACGATTGTAATTAATATTCTCTTTCAGTAAAATGTACGTTTATTGGATCCATATTTACAACCAAACATCAATTGGATTGACTTTTATACTAAAAACGGGAATTCTAATGAATTCTAATAACGCAACCAGCTTCGTAACATATTATAATTCATATCTACTTTATTATATATTTCAAGTTATTCCTTGCCTATAATTTATATCATCACATGGATGTTGATATATTTCTTGGGTCCTTCTTTAATTTCGTATATGTATATATGTAGGTATATATATGAATGTATATATGTGTGTATATATATGTATGTATGTAATAAGTTATTATATGTATATAAGTTATTATGTATTTATTTATATATTTATTATTTACGTAATAATTATTTATAGATTTTGTTCAATTTTAAAGCAAAATGTACCCAAATGTAATGCACCATCACCATAAAATATGTTATCCTTATGGTTTTGCGGGTTGTCTGGCAGAAATCGCTTACAGCGATAAGACCGCCATCTGTACATATTTTAACTTGTAACGCTCTTCTTTTGTAATCCTGTATGTGTGTGCAATAAAGAATTTTTCATTCATTCATTCATTCATTCTAATGAATTTAAAACATACATAAAAATACTAATAATTAATTAAAACTTATTGCTACTAATTTTTAACTTATAATACTCCCTTAATAAATATCGAAATTCAACCATTTGGTAACACATTATGTATCTCTATTTTTTAAATAACCCTAAAAAGCCGGTGTAATAAATTAAATTTAAAAAGGCCTTTATATAACTTTCATGAATAATTCATTACGACTTCCTTTCACCTTTTATCCTTATTTATTGACGTCTAAAGATTTTTATTTAGTTAGCAGGCCGATATGTTTGGTAAAACATTTTCTTATTAAAGAAAGATTTTTAATGAAAAGACTTTGCTGTTTTTCTTTACTATGGGTTTGTAAAGCATTTAGTTATAAACGAGTATGTACAAATCGTATTAGGTTATTATAATATTATTTTGAGATTTCTTATTAGTAAATTGCCTTTAATTTGTTCAATAACCAAATTATTATTAAGTTGATGTAGACACCATTAGAGAGATTCAATTTATTCATAAAATTATATGAAACCTTTCTCAGAATTTGATAATAAACTAAAGAATGTTGTTATTCATCTTTATCGACCAGAATATAATCTTATATCGCATACTTTGATTGTTTAAATGTCTGTAATAAGCTCTGTGCAATTCATTTATGAAACTGTTTTAGGTTATAAAAATCCACTCAAGTGAAAGCAAATTCTCCAGGAAAAGGTATGAAAACAATTCATATATTCTTTGAAGGCTATACAACTTCCTTATAGGTGACAGCGTCCTTCATGTAATATATTGAAAAAATATCCCAAAAGTGATCGTAAAATAGGAATCAGGAAAACCTACGGATATATATCGGAGGGTTTGTTTGGTTGTGAACTCAAACCAAGATTTGTTCCGGCATTATTTGTCGTAAAGTCGTGTATAAATTTTACAACAGCTTACCGATCGGAGACAACAATTTTTATGGAGCTACAAATTGCTTTTTAAATACGAAGCAGTTAATCACTTCACTAACTGTTAACAGGATTGTTCAAAATTGGCAATTCAATTCACATTTGCACATCATTGACCTCAATTGAACACTGTTACGGACACTAATGTACGTGTTGTAAATATGCTGTCGCTGGTTGAACGCAAACGCTTTAAGTGTTACCTGCTTTTGTATTGTTTGTAATGGTTCCTACAAAAACCATAATTGAGTGTACAACTTCGCTAAATGTATGCCAACATGTAAAGCTTCTACAAAACAGTTAAAGTGCTCTTTACATTAATAAAGTAATTACAAACGCTAATGCTATTTCATTTGAACCTATTATTTTCATGAGCTGTAAAGAGTACGTTTGCAAATTCTATTTAGATTTCCTCTAATAAATGATCTATGACTGTCTTATATATTTCTATATCTGTTTACGTATTGCTTGCAAAACTATTTATCGTGTTTTGGGACTTGTATTTATTGAAACTGTAAATGATGAGTATTGTCATATTACTAGCATGATTGTTTAAATGCAGTTCCAAATATATGTGTGTATGTATAATAAATAACAGTTTTATGTGTTTTGGATCAAAAAGGTCGATATGCTGCACGAATACTTTCTTTCTTGACTGTTATGCACTCTATTGCACAATATATTATATTGATAGTAATATGGTCACAAATCTCTTTAGTACGAACTTCCCATTATTAAATTCTACCAACAACCATGTCTGTTGTAACTGTCAGACCTTTGTCAAATTGTCTGTCACAAGTAAAATTTAATTTCTTGCGAGTGCTTGTGGCAAGTTAACACCAATTTATATAAGTACACAGTATGAGAAACACAATATAGTAGCCTAATGATTATCTGCTGATAAAGCTTTTGTTTTTTTTCCTGGATTGTATATGACCTATTAATCATACTTATTATAATTCACAAACTGAAAGCAATTTAACGTTCTTTAGGATTTATATCCAACAAAGGCTTAGCTTACAAAAAATACATTTTCCCAACTCAAACTTGTTTATCATTTACGCTCTTATGATTTGTGACCAGGTTATTATCAAGTGTGGTGGCACGTCAATCTTCTTGGTCTTCTCAAAGGCTATGTGTGCTTGGTGTATAGGACCAATGTTTCTTCTTGCAGGCCCGGAGCGCTAGCACCAGTAGCTTTAGGAGTGTAAGTCAGGTAATGACAATGTAATGCTTGATCACGCCTGACCATTCATGATGATTTTCTATTTGGATGATTTTGTTATTTTACTTTTGTTGGCAATGTATCGGGATTGCTATGTGAATGTGGAGGTACATTGCCAAAGTTTTGTGTCATGTCAACCATCTGCATTTTCAGTAGTTTACCACTAGCTGCGTATTAGACTACGATCAAGGTAAGTCATACACGACTCGAAAGATATACACTCATGGACAATTTTAAACGAACACTTAATTCGTCAATACAATTTAATTTATGAAATGCTACTGGTATAGCAAAATTCTTCACATTTAACTTATGACAACAAAATTAATTCATATATGTAGAAAGAAGATTTGGTTTAGTTTTTAAGTGTGAGAAAACCATATTTTATTTACATGAGAACATGTATATAAATTATTGGACTTCATCCGTGTCCTTGAACAGTCCATTGATCCCTTATAATACATGGGAAATGGGTATCTATTAAAAAGTTAGGATGAATAATTTATCAAGATACATATTATATTATGTCCATAAGTGTATAAATATTCTGAACAGACGACAATTACAAAAACATCATTGAATATCGTTATAGATGTAGTTACTAGAGTTATTAATTTCTAGTTTTTCAAATACGATTATTTAAACATTACGTACCACTTAATTTTCATTGAAAATATACCTATACCTATGTTTTTAGAATACTCAGTATTTTTTATCAATAAAAACCATTCGACATCTTGGAAGGAGTTGGTCCATTATAGATAACGTCCTGTGACCTACAAACCCACTTTTGTCCCCAATTCAAGTTAAGTGTGAACTGCCATATTTCACTGTCATTTAAACAATGGAGGAGATTATGAAATCGTTATCATTTCAAACTATTATTATGAATCTAGGAAAATGATGAAAAAAAAGATTGATATCAAGGTTTGTAGAAGATTTTTCAAATTGAACAAAATGTGACAATATAATATATTTTTTTAGCTTTCGATTATTATTGGATTAGAATATTAATAATTGTATTAGCACCTACTACATTATATCTACATTTCATAGAATGATCATCAAAAATCAATCTATAGAATTCACGAATTAAAATAAAGGACAAAATAATAAAAATATCTGTCGTTGACATTACGAGTAGGCAATCATTGTTTTCAAGCATGCATTTAATCAAGGTACTTTACACTTTCAGGTATTAAAATAGAAGGTTATCTATCAAATAGTTAACACATTTCAGGCATTGTTATTTTGTTCGTTGGTAAAATTGAAAATGCAGGAATTTCACGGAGTCCGTACTCAGCTCCTGACCGTACAAAAAGTTAAAATGAAAGTTTTTCGCATTACTTTGAATGCCTTTGGTAATTTTACTTGTTCATTTTACACCGCTTTGTAGTTCTTTCCTATGTGTGGTTTTAAATCAGAATGATAATGAAACGAGGATATTAAAGTACTGATTTTAAAGACTGTATTTTTAATATAAGAGTTATAAGGTCGGAAACTATGGATTAAATTCTTAAAACTTAAAGTCTAAAAAAGGGCACAGGTTCTTTAATAAAGTATCATATTAATAGGTTGATAACTGTAAAAGATCTTAAATAAAAATGAATATATCTTTGGTAGTTGCTATATTATGTATTTGAATGTATTAACATATAGACAGAATAGACATAAATTAGTTCTGAAATCCATCACATGACGTGATTTCCGGTACAATACCGGATGCTGAAGATAACATCAATTAACAATAACTAAATCTACGTAACATAACAGTCAACAGCTAGTTTAACAAGGATTTATTGCTATATAATATAGTAATACTAGCTACTCGCCCCAGTTTTGCGTGGGCTGAACAATTATTTAGAGTTAAAATGTCTCACAGAAATCATCTAATAGTGAAAAAATTGTCATTTCAGCTGGGATATTTTTTACTTCTTCAAACACATTATACTCCAGTCAGTCAAGACAATCAATTCACAATAATTCCAAAAGTTTCCAAACTTCGGTCAAGTGAATGGTACATTGGGACGACAATAAATCTCATTTTGCAACCTTGTTTGCAGAACTTTTGGAATTTTTTTCACGACCATACAGCAAAAAAATAATTTAAATGCAATTTTAACAATGTTCCGGACTGCGGACAAGGTTGCAAAATGAGATTTATTGTCGTCCCAATGAACCATTAACTTGACCGAAGTTTGAATAGGTACTTTTGGAATTATTGTTAAATTTTCGATTTCGAATGTCGATACTGACTGATGTATTATGTGTTTTAAAAAGTCGTCTAATAAAGAACTTAATAAAGTTTACTTCACACTATGTAGAAGATAGATTTGTTCTATTTTTTGTGACTTAATTTCACATGAATTTATTCGTTGACCGTTTAGTTAGTTTTGACGTTCTGATGCAAATTTCTGGAAAACGACTTCGCGTCTGTCAATGAATTTTTCATTTAATTAGAACAGAAATTGCAACAACAATGAAAATATTCTTGAATTTAAATGAAAGATTCTTCGAATTAATAAATAAAGTTTATTAGAGAGAGACGTCGACAATTTTTATTATTCTTTGAAGACTAGTCGCCAGTCATCATCTCCATGAATTCTGAAAAGAAAAGTTTAATCTTACTGTAGCCAATTAAAATATATTTCAATGAGTACGTACTCAGTTATAATAAATAAAAATCATTTATTCTAGGTATGATAAAATTATTTAAATTTCAGAGAATATTCCTATTAATCTTTAGCAGTGCAAAAACGAATACAGGTTATAAAATGTGTACTTGTAATTCATATTCAATTTAAAATATAAAAATACCTCGACAAGTCAGGAGTATAGAAAATGCTACTGTAACAAAATAAGATAATATGGCAGAAAGATGAATACACTACCTACTGAAGATAATAATAAAATGCATTTAAGACCTGCAATACCAAAGATCAAAATTTGGAACATCATTTCCAGGATTAGAAAACAATTATGTATATTCCGTACATACCATCAAAGTCAACAGTGCCAGATGCATCTGTGTCGATCTCAGCTATCATCTCATTGAGTTGGTCCGGTGTGAGCTGATCATCTAACGCAGCAAGGATCTCTCTGAGGCTCGATGTGGGAATGTAGCCGTTACCTGAACATTGTGTATAATTGATTAGTGCTTCGTATGCGAAATATCATTAATATACATATTATCATCTGCTGATTTTGTAAATAATTTGATGTTTTCAGAATTTTAATTGAGACAAAACAGAGCCAGATTAGATCTTAACAACTAATTAAACTACAGAATCGTGCGTTGATACATATACAAAAGAGCGTGTGTGCCGAGCACACGTGTCCAAAGTCAAACTTCTTTGGCAAGATTAAAAGATACAGAGTCACTTTACTCCATAACGTGACGGTATTGCCATGAAGCGACCTTAAAATTTGACTCCCAAGAAGTGAAACTTCTTTAGGCGCTTCAATAAAACATGATGACATGACATGAAACAGAAAGGGCAGAAGAGATGACATCACATATGGTTTTTTAAGCTTATGTCAAATTATTTAGAAGTTCTCAAGAAACCAAAATTGTCGCTAGTACTTGTAATTTGTAGTTAATAATTGTGACGGCAGGAACTTCAGACATTAGCACTAACTTTTCATATCAGTGCGGGTATAAGTTCTGACAGTTAAATGATTATTGCGTTGTGGTGCTCCACTTTTGTGAGGTGGAATTATTACCATCTGTTCAAGAGATACGAGAATTATCTACACTAATAATTTAAAGTGTTTGTTTGTTTATGAATTCAAAACTACTAAAGTCACATATTAATACAATTTACTTTCTTTTCTTACTAATCCAAATAATATCAACATGAAATGAATCTGTGAATAAAATTTCTTAAATCAGAAATTACGTATACATATTTTTCAAGGACATGTTACACAATTTTCACTCATTATTATATTACGTAGAACACAATGCATGGAAGTCGAAATTGCATAAACTATACAGGATGTCACGGATATTGTACCCTGTATAGAAGCAGAAATAGTAGCAGTTACTTGAAATGTGAATCATGAAATCGATAACAAACCAATAATCCTAAAATTTGAAATCAAAATTTCAGAACAAACCGTTAAACTCGAATGCTGTTTTATTTTTAAAATGCATTTAGCTAGCTGTAATTAATAATGGCCGATAAAACGTGCTCGGAATTGATGAGCTGACAATGGAAGTGCAGTAATGGAATTCACGATAAATATGTTCGCAGGGCACATTAGTGCTGAAATAGAATACTAGATTTTCGCGCGTTGCGTAATATCTAAATATAAAATTGCATTTCCAATATCGAAATCATATCGATTGGTTGGAAGCTTTTTGAGATTGTGATCTTGAGTTTTGGTTGCTACTGAATCAAAGTTGAAATTTATAATGTTTAAGTGCTTTATCCCGAAAGATTCAGAGCCCTTATGCAATAAAGAGAGGTCCAATAAAGAGCCAACTCAGAGTTGGTTAGATTTTTATACAAAATTTAAATTGCTTGGAACTGAATTTTCAGTAGAGCTGGGTAAAACGTATCTTTTTGGATATTAAGTAAGTAATCATCGAAAATATTAGTGCTTGCTGATCTTGCGGCTCCTACGAACATAATACGCTTTTAATACTTATATAAGAAAAATGTAAATAAGAACTTTTTTCATTGTTTTTTTCCAATATAAATTCGTGTCACTGATTTTTAATTATTTCTTTGGAATATTAACAGGCTCTACAATACATAAGTATTCAACTCTTTCATAAAAGTAAGCGCTATTTTCCCAACAGCAAAATTGTGTCGATTAATCTGCGATTATTAAAGACCGCAAAGCTTGATTAAAATTCTGCACAATTCCCACTAGTCAAAGAAAATTTTCTGATAATAAGAAATACATTGTTTCAATTCTTACATTTGTTTCTAGTTTTAAATAGAGTACTAATAATTCTGCTCCCACGCGATGCTTAATATGAAATATAATAGCATTTTCATTTCAACCAGCCACTTCAGGCAATAATTTATCTGCGAGTAATATCTTTAAATCAAGTTTAAATTTTCAATAGCCAGAATAATGTTCGATATTTTCTTTTGGAAGTGGTACTTTGTTATTTTGGAGTTCTCTTAGTAACCAGATATTGGCTGATCTTAAATCTTTTCCTTCGTATAACTATATTGTAAAGTTCATGAAGTGAACGTTTAATTTAATGAAAAATTATCGGGTATTGAAGCTTTGTTTGTTAATTTAAGCAATATAAATTTCTACATTTGTCTTTAAAATGCCTTAACAGTTCACTTCTAAGATTAGGTATTGTTGTCTCGGTTTAATCAATTTAGAACCATTTAAAAATTTATTTTGAAAAAATATCGTCTAATAATAATAAGTGCTCTCTACAAAAGTATTGTAATTGTTATTTCCCATGAAAAGCAACAAACCCTCTTTGTCATACAGCCTGAAAGCCTCTTTAAGCTCCTTTTGTAAGGCTTCGTCGTCCTCGTCCAAGAAATGTGTCGCAACTCGGACAAACGAATCGAAATTCAGCTTGCCTGATCCTGGAATAAAAATAGAATCGTGATAAATAAAATGTATTGGGGTGTACCTAAAATGTAAAATGAATAGAGTGTTCTTTCATAACTATGAAGGGATAGTGCTTTTTTTAATAATTTCTTTAGGTATTTTCGAACGTTGGTTCTCCGACTTAAAGTATGGTTTCGATAGATTGCCTTTCTTCATATACCAATAAAATTATGGCGCTTTTCAGCTAAATAAACTAATTAAATTATTACATTATTGGTGCTGCAAACCTGCTGATCAAAATTTATTCGCTAATTAGACAAAACATCACTATTCACTGTGTACCAGATAATCACTTAGATTGTTTATTCTATAACAAATACCATACACTCAAAATGATAGTTTTATTGCTACTTATTCATAGAGCGATATACCGTCCATTTTCTCACAAACATCTGAGCCAAAAGTTCTTTTCCTACCGCAATAAATAATAAACAAACTATGACGTCACCCGTCGCAATCTGACATAATATTCCCAGCTTCAAACAAAACATTACAATTATAAACTGCTTTGCATTCCCGTAATACTTTGGGAAGAGATATTATTCTCTGGTAGCTTTAATTTTGAGCACGAAATCTGGAAGCTTAATTTGTACAAATGCTCTTGAATAGTACATACTAATAAGGATTATATTATATGCTGTGTTAATAATGTAGAATATGGTCTTGATAACCGTTTTGGTATAGGTAATGATGGTCTGCTTTTTCAGCATTTTAGGACGTGGATAGCTATTTCAGGAAAAATGTTCTTATGCCGAAGAAAACTAATATTGTTTCAAATAAAGTTAAATATAAACCGTAAAAATATTAGATCATCGTAATATCCTAATATGCCGCACTTGATTGAAAAACATTTTTTTCATATAGTAAGGAAGGAAGTAGGTTCTTACGGTAACTGTAAGAAACTTTAAATTTCGGATTAATTAGTAGATCTTTGACGTTAGGTTATTAGGACAATAATTGGCATATATTTCCTTAATTTCTGGTATCACAACATAAATAAACATTAATATTGCATACTGCGCAATGCCGGTACAAATTCTTAACAAACAAAGTGTTTTGTATTATTTGCGACGAACTCGTCACAAGTGGAGCAAGTTTTGTTAAACTTTGTGCAGGATTGAATGTGGCAGAGATATACTCCTATTGTTATCTCGGAGATATTAAATAAAGCATACAGTAAATATATAATAGCTTGTACGGTTGTATCGGATTCGTCCGGATTTAAGCAGAATTGAAGAATAATATAACGTAGAGAATTCTTTTGAAAGTTACAAAAATAGTGGTTTGAAAGACACATAAATGAACCTTTCCTTTTTATAATATTAGTAGGTACCTAATATAGTAAAAAAGCACAGACGTGCAGTCAGGAGAAATTAAAAGTGTTAATAAAATAATATATTAAATAGTTCAAATCGGTCAGTCAGGGTCTAGAAGACGGAGTCTTTGACTGATCCTTGTTAAAGTGGTTATAACAACACTAATTGTTAGCATTATTATTATATTTTATTAATTTACTTATTTATAACAAAATAGCTTTTCATTTTATACATAGAAACGTTATTTACAAACTTCACAAACAGTCGTGAGGTTTGTAAATAGAAGGTACAAAAATATGTTCCGAATTTTTTAATTAGTTGTTATTTGCACACGTGTGATAACCCTTTTCCGTCAGAAAAATGTTTCCCGTGGGCTATTTGGCATTTGAAGCATCAATTAAAAAGTTTAATTAAATGCCTAAAATTTATTTAAACTTTTAAACGAGGGCTCTGAAAATGACGAGTTATAATTATAACTAGTTAACTATATAGTTAACATTATTTATAACTAGTTAACTATAGCTATGCTCACTTTAAATTTATCCCCAGGGCTATTCCGTTAAAAAAGGAAAAGAAACAAGCGTAGAGCTTTGCTACTTTTAAAGGTATTTTTATACTTTCATACGTGAAGACAATATTAATTTCATTATTCATTCATTTAATTATTGCAGTTATTTAGCTCCGCCTCAATAATTACAAAATAACAATTCATTTTTTACGGTTTTTTTCGAATCACGCCTGAAATTAAAAAAAAACCATTCTTTAAAAATTGTCAAATACTATAAAATAATTTGCTGTTTAGAAATGTACTTCTTAATTGTATTACTATATTTTTACGAAAAGTTTATATATCTCTTTTTACATAGTATAAGAATACAGACGTAGGTATAATATGTAAAATTTTGTCTCTAACAAGCCTTTCCAGTGAAAAGACTTTATCTCATGAACGGATAATTTCACCCGTCTAGCTAGACTATCTTTTATTTGAGAAAAAGTTAAGATTCAACAGACCATAATGACATCGGATTTATCCTCTTATAAAGGACCCGGTTTAGAGAAAAAATAAAAGTTCTTCAACGAACTAGTTGTAATTTTACATACATAGGTATCTACTTATTTTGATGCTTACCAATTGTTTTTAATTTTAAAATAATAATTTAATGATGAGGAATCTATAAAAACATGAATAGAGTGAGAAGATTGAACTCCTAGTTTCTTGACATATTTTCAAATCGAATGATAAATTACTAAAACATCTCTGTACTCCATAATTTTGTGACCTTTATACCTAACTGGCTATGTAGGTATCTAATATTGTAAACAGTATATTAGCAGTCTAGTAATCCATTATACAGTTCAAAATAAACATTCGCATACTTTTCTAATAAAGGTTAATTAATCGAATCACAGTAAACTCATTACTTCCAATCATAGTTTCATCATGATACAATTCTAAAGTGTGATTTTTACGAGACGTCAATGTTTTAGTTCAAAGGTGCTTTGATGTTTTACAAGATGGCGGCAAGATTAAATTCCACGGTACGACAACTTTGCGACGTTGGTGAAAATTATTAGTTTTAAACTCGGCAAACTGGATTTTAAAAAGTACCTGTTATAAAAGTGTATGTATCAAATTAGACTGGCTACTGGAATTGCTATGATACTAGGGAAGTTGAAACTACGTTCTTACATACATCTAAACTAATATTATAAAGCTGAAGAGTTTGTTTGTTTGAACGCGCTAATCTCAGGAATTACTGGTCCGATTTGAAAAATTCTTTCAGTGTTAGATAGCCCATTTATCGAGAAAGGCCTTTCATCACGCTAAGACCACCAGGACCGGAGCAATGCGGGTGAAACCGCGGGGAACAGCTAGTATTATATAGATAGTATACTTAAGACCTTCTTTATTTTATTATTGAATATTCTTTTACGAATGAATAAAATTAAATATTCTGTTTGGTTTTAAGCTTTTTATTTAATACCATTTTATGTTTTGTTAATGAAAAATTGACTTCCTCTTAATCTTAATATATATAAATCTCGTGTCACAATGTTTGTCCTCAATGGACTCCTAAACCACTTAACCGATTATAATAAAATTCGCAAACCATGTGCAGTTCGATCCAACTTGAGAGATAGGATAGTTTTTATGAAAAAAAACGTAAACATGTAGGTTACCACGGGCGAAGCCGGGGCGGACCGCTAGTAATTATAATATATTTTTCTTGCGGCATTTCCCGGCAAGCAATAATCTCTATAAATTTGGTATTCATAGACATAATCTTTTATGTGAAGGAAAGCCAATGTTGTATGTTTATAGATAATGTTATCTTGTATTTATTTTACTTCAAAAGACATCGATTTATTAATTCGTTTGATATATATTCATATTCATAGAAATTAAAAAGCTCCTTGATACGGGCGTTGGCGCGTGAGCGAAACGAGAGGGCTTTCATTCAATACCCGGTGGATATTAATAAAATATTAAAATCTTGACTGAAAAAATCCATCAGTTAAGAGGAACTAAAATTTTTGAAATACAGAAAATGCTCGCAAATATGAATCTATAACACAAGCGAAAGCTCACCACTATAGGATCAGATCGTATGCCATGTGTGAAAAATGTCCTGAAATATTTTAATTACCTATACAAAATTCTTACAAAATTATGTACAACGTGGTGAAAATGACTATCTTTAATTTTAACGATACGTACTTTAAAATACAGATATTGTTAGACATATTTATTGAAAAAAAAGTCTGATCACCTTAACCACAAATATATAGCACAACACAACAAAACAACAACAATTACAATTAAATTACCCTTAAGATAATTACACTAAAACAATCATATACGTATACTACAGTATTTTCCTTGGATTTAAATTGTAAAATCATAAATATATTTACCATCAACATCCTCATTATCAAGTCTCTGATCAAGCTCGTTATCATCAAAGCTGTGCACCATGGTGTTGAGGATCGTCCGCACTTTCTCCTTCTCGATCTTTCCTTGCTTACTGGAGTCGAACATGCTGAACGCACGTCGCAGCACTAAAATTATATGGGGAATTAGATCGTATTAAAACATTTTATTTTCATTATAATTCACTATAATAAGCTATTTTTTATCCTACTAATATTATACCTAAATGCGAAAGTTTGTGAGGATGGATGGATGGATGGATGTTTGTTACTCTTTCACGCGAATACTACGGAACCGATTACAATGAAATTTGGTACGTAGATAGCTGAAGACTCAAAATAAGACATAGGCAATCTGGAAATATCACAAGAACGAGAGTTATACGGGTTTTTTTACCTTTTCAATATTTCCATAATCACATTCATTATAATGTTTTTAATGCGATATTTAGGTATTTGTTTATTTATTAAGACATTTTTTGTTATTCATTTTATTTGATCGCAAATGCAACAACGATTCTAATATGAATCGATACAGTTACGATATACCTAAATTAAATGTGTTATGTGTAAGTACCTATATCCAATAACATGTTACCGGAAATGTATTAAATCCGTCATTGATACAATTAGTAGGAAATATTGTATGTAATTCCTAGAATCTGTTGCTAGCTGTCTGTGTTTTATTAATTTTATTCGATAGCATTTTCCAGAATTTGTATTTATTCAATAATTTTTAATACTCGGCAGCATACATAACACATGCCATTTCATATTGATACTAAATTTATTTATAAGAAAAAAACTACGCCCTAATAAATATTGTAAAGTATTATTTTTAAATTAATTGCTGTAAAAGATAATTGATATAAAATTATTAAATATTTAGCCATGTCAAATAGCCGCAAATTAACAATAGCACGGAATACTGAGGTTTTCTGCTGGCAAGCGCCCCGTAAAATGACTCTTGGTACATAAATAATATGCTAATAGCTCCCACCCCTGCGGTCAAGCAATTTGCCTCGGTTTAAGTTTTTTTTTTTTAGTTGCCATGATACGACATTTCCATTTCACAGTATTGTTTTTATTTTTATTTGAAAGCGCGGGAAATCGCTTAATTTTACTGATCAATTAAAAATAACAATTAGATTAAAAATAATTTAATAGAGTGTGATATTTCAATGATAAATAGCTCAATTTTTTTTATTTTTTGCTATTCTTTATTTTAAACTCAATTAAAAAAGCTAATTAAAGAAAGACTTACTAGTTATTTGTTCGTCGTCTATTTGATTGTTCTGTAACATAAAATAAACTTATAATCACAATCTATTTAAATCACTGGCATAACAAAAAAAAATCGCACCATTTTAAATTTCGAACGTTATCCTTATAAAAAAATAAGGAATGACAGGAAAAAGCGCGGGCTGTCAAACTGCGCGCGCACCCCGACACCAACTGGACGAAGCAGCTTACTGCTTACGAGAAATCGAAACCTATGAAGAATGTTTGGAAATACGGAATGTACACAATATACGTCTACTTTTATTGCCCCAAATCTAAATCCAGACCAACACATATGCTTGAAAAGACGGCCTAACGACAATTAAATTTTATGACTGCTATAAAATATAATGTCATAATAATTATGAACTATACAAACTTAAAACTACGAGAGGCCATTCATGTATTTGATTGATATATTACAATTAGAATAGACAATAACCACAGATTTATTTATATAACGGAGCGTCGGAAGGCTCGGCGGTATGATCTACGTTATCAGACATAGGTAGCGGTGGTTTAGTAGTGATGGGAACACCGAAATAAACTCACTATT
>CAJQZM010019915.1:0-11773 GCA_907164665.1 Colias nastes | reverse complement strand
AGACTCGTTTACTGTATCATTACTAGAAGATAATAACCGTAATACAGGGAAATCCTTAGCCGTTTCTGTTGTTCTAGCTCTACTAGTCTTCGACGGAGCCAGCACAGGCGATATTAAAACAACCCGATCTTTAGAATCATTGAAATTCGATTGCACTAAGCTTAGAAAAGAAATAACAAAAAGGGATGTTATTAAAAATCGCATGGCTATTATTGAATGATTTGAAAATTATTGGAAGCTTTATTTATATGCTTTTGATGGATTCATGATCACGATTTGTGAGCAGTCCGAGGTTTATATGTCCTTACATTATCTGAGATCATTATCTTCGCTGATGTTCAATAATTCATTATTAGAATCAATAGAACGTATTTAAATACAAATGTACTCTATTAATATTATCGGATATATGTTCTAAAAATATATATTACTTATCCATAAAATGTGAGTAATTTGTATGTAATAGGCCAATGCCATCTAAAGTAGAAGTGGTACATACCAGTGTTGAATAATTTCATTTACAAACGCACTTTTTTAGTTTGAATTTAAGTAAGCATTAGCGTTCTATTGCGTTTTGGTATTTTTCATTGAAAATGATATAGGTATCTAATAATAAATTATCTCTTTGCAGTATTCAATCTTCGCTTTTTATTGATCCTTTAATCTCATATAAAACAATTTTACGATGTTTCTCGTGTTATTTAAGTTTAAAAATAAAGGGTTATAATAAAAAATATGGAAAAATAACAGATTATAAATTTATAATTCCATTTCAGTGCAATGAACCCCTTTGAAGCACGCGTCACAAGTCACAACTCACGGTCACGATCATGTAGCACCTATTACTGTAGTATTTGTCTTTGCTAACAGGTGTATAAAGAAAATGACTTCTAATATTCAGCATTGCAATTAAAAAAATCTAAACTATCAAACCAAACATTTTATAAAGTTGCAATCGAAAATTTTAATGCGTAGTTGTCTGACCTCGCGGGTAATATCAAAATGTTACAAGCACAAATTAAGTATCTCAAGCAGATGTTTACATCAATACGATTTATGTTTACTGTCATTCATTAGAATAATAATGATTTTTTATTATATGATATACGTATACGACGTATGATTCAGGGGGTTTCCCACAAAAATGTTTTGACTAGGAATATGCATATTATTTAAAAAACATATAAAATATCGGACTAAAAAGGTCAAATTATAAAAAAGTTTCTATATAAAGAGACTTGAACAATACTACTATGTACTCTTTCTAGTGTGGGAAAAGGACAGAGCTATGTAGGTCTTCTAGCGCCATCACTTTCCCATCCTGGAATTAGTACTACTTTAAGAAGTCAGGGTAATCCCCAGGGCCCCGTAAGAATACTTTTATCAGACTTTTATTACTTTACTTTCTTGTTTTGATATTTAGTATATCATGTATGATTATGCTTCACCTTTGTTCCGAGATATTGTGATGCTATGATGATTTTCCGTATAATTAAAGAATGTAACAAAGACATCTTTCAATTACAGAGGTATATAATATCTGATTACATCTTTGTATTATCATTTTAAACGGTCTGGGTTTTATATCGTGAGAAATTGCATCCCAATTGAATATATCAACCAGTTTTTTTATTTTAATACAAGGTCAAGATATCGTATAAATATCGGTTACAAAATACGTCGAAAATAGTAGAGGCTATAATATGTTGATATTTCCATTTGATCTTTATATAAGCAGTCTTCACACTGAAATGAAAGAAAATGATGTATTAAGAACATAGAACTAGTTAAGAGAAAGATCCCAGTATCTAATAGCATAATTAGGTTTGTTTATTTTTTATTGCTATCATAATATTATGTCTAAACATATATTTCTTTATATTTTTACATTTGATAATACCGACTTAAATATGTAAAGATGTGAGGAACTTACGTTTATACGATTGCCTGCGTTACCATTGGGGTAAGCAAGCCTCCTGTAGCTGTTGGTTTTATCATTTCAGCTGTTGAAAACACTTCAACCTCATTTATCATCGCTATGAGTGATACTGTATTCAGAGGTTCCCGAGTAAAGTAAACTGTTTCAATTGTTTGATCAGTGGCTATTTTGGGTAATATATCTGCTGTTTTAGCTTCTGGTAAGGTTAGCGACGCAAACGCAGCCTCTAAGTTTTCGCCCAAATCTAGCGTCGGTGTTGGTTGCACGTTAAATTTCGCAGACACAGAAAAAATTGTTCCTGATTTTGCTGTTATTTTTAATGCACTCGCTAACTGTACGTATATTATGTAAATTATACAAAAGTGAGACTTAATCATTGTTTATTCCACACGAGACACGAAAGAATTGGCACACTGTTTAAAGTGGAATGACCAATATAAGTAATTTCAAGTTCATTCACATATCCATCACCGGTTTATATCAATATCATCATGTTAATATGAAATATTCGGATATTAATGAGTTTCGAAATTTTATTAATAGCTCAACTTCAGAAGCTATAGAATCTAAACTTATAATCATTAAACGTTTCCCCCATTTAGGTATAATCATTTCAAGAACGATGATCCTTGATAAGAATATATTTCAAGTCTCAAAAACAACAACACTACTCTACTATACACATATACGAATATGAAATTATAACACAATTGTTAAAATATGTGTGATGAAGATTCATAACCTTTGGCATTGAGGCAAACGTGTTCATCGACCAGTGTAACCAGTTATTAAATCTATCCGTATAGTTTTTATTTATTGGTAGCCTGATGCGCACTGCAAAAACATTCGAAGGTGTTAAATTCGTTAAATTCCATTACCATTTTGGTCACAACCAGAAGTTATCTTAGTATTGGGATATACTCCAACTTAAATGTAATTTGTAAGCAGGTCCATATGTTGGATATTTGCATGAGTCATGGGCAAGACCAGGATCTCGAATGAGGCTATCGATCCGCATATATGACGACCAAGACAACAATAGACCGTCATTAAAATGTCGAATTCAGAATCATATCAGTCGCATTATAGTGCGAAATTAATCGCCAATGCAAAAGACATTCTTCATGTTATTTTTTCTATTTTTTATGACACTGCCAAGCTTGGATTCAATGCAAATCTTAGTCAGGGAAATCGTCTTTTGATACAAGATGTGTTGTACGTTATACCAAAAATTATAAAATAGTTACTACGTCAGTTATACTAATTTTTTTCCTGCTAAGCTATATCAGTGATCTAGCTCTTTAACAAATAAGTTTGTAACATACCGCCAGATATACAGAAAAACACATGTACTTCCTTTAAATATACAAAAATAATATCGTTTTGAAAACAAAGGGAAATTTAGAACAAATACATAGTTTTTTCTAATCAAAAAAATGACGTATTCATTCATTTGTCTATTACTAAGTACCTAACTGTTTTTTCACTTGTGTAGATTACATTCAAGGATGAACCTATTTATACAAAAGATATTAATCACATGCGGTTAACCGCAATACAATTGTGTGATACAAGTAAACATGGTATGTAATCTCGTAACACATATCCGATCTTATGTACTAGTGTCTTTTATCTATACTTATAATAAATCTGTAGAGAGGCCAAATCTGTACATGAAATATATTTAAAAAAAAACTATGAAGGGGTGATAAGGGATCGCTACTGATGCCAAAAATGCAATCAGTAAAATTTTTGTCTGTCTGTCTGTCTGTCTGTCTGTCTGTCTGTCTGTCTGTATATTCGTTATAGAAACAAAAACTACACGACGGATTTTAACGAAATTTGGCACAATTATTCTTCATACTCCTGGGCAGGTTATAGTAGTATACTTTTTATTACGCTACGATCAATATGAGCAGAGCAGTGAAGGGAAATATGGGGAAAACGGGAGAAGTTACTCCATTTTTTAAGCTTCCGTCGCGTGTGCAGCCTTAATGGTTAAAGCTACATAGAAATCATGTACGACACAAATGTTCTTAAATTATTATTATTATATAAAAATAAATTCCTAGACAGCATATTATGTCTATCTTTTAAAATTGACTCACAATAACACGTGAAACTTCAATAGCTTAGCAATTCGGAGCTCTCTGATTATATTTGTCTACTCTTACGTTTACAACACTCTCACTCATCCCAAATTAAAAAAAGTTAACATTATTACCTATTCAATAAAAAAAGAATCATGTAAATCGGTGTAGAAACACCAAAGTTATACATGAAATACGCTATAAGTCATCGCGCGTGAATACATACAGAATCATGCCATAAGGATTATTTTTGTGTATTCTGCCGCGTTCGACGCGCTTCGCGGCGGGAGCTTAAAAAGGCGGCGGGTCCGCACCCGTTTCGCGTTGTCACGGCATCACGTGTGAACGGCTGAACCGATTTCGATAATTCTTTTTTTATTATATTCCTTGAAGTACGAGGATGGTTCTTATGTAGAGAAAACGTAAATATGTACCACGGGCGAAGCCGGGGCGGACCGCTAGTATGTAATATATCTATATAATATATAAAACTCAAAGGTGACTGATATAGTGATCTATCAACGCACAGCCCAAACCACTGGACGTATCGGGCTGAAATTTGGCATGCAGGTAGATGTTAGGACGTAGGCATCCGCTAAGAAAGGATTTCCCGAAATTCTTGCGGGAACGGGGAAAAACGGGGATGCACGTACAAAGTCGTGGGCGGAAGCTAGCTATTATCTAAATTTAATATTTTTTGAAGAAAAATTTCTTAAGGCGCGTTGAGCGTAAAATTTTGAGGTCACGTCATGGCAATACCGTCACGTCATTCCATGACGTTACTCCAGTAAGGCGAAGATTTTGGTATCTTTGAATCTTGCCAAAGAAGTTTCACTTCTGACACGTGTGCTCGGCACACACGCTCTTTTTTTATTTGTCACTGATGTTTTTATACCTGTAAATTTTGTGTCATACTATAAAGAGTCAAAGGTACCTATTTACTAAAAAATCATGTACGTCTACGTGTAAAGTCTAAGGTGTGTTTACACATTCGTAAGATTAGCGAGGCGAATAAAGAACATGCATAATAATTATAATTAATAATATCAAATATGTAAACAGTGTGAGAATAGCGAACAAATAAAATATATAAATAAATAAACACGAACGTGGAAATGCACCATAAACAAGAATCACAAAAATTATTTGTGTGTCTAATTTTTTTTATGTACAGAAAGAGCTGAAAGATTTTGAAAAAAAAAATCTTATTCGTTGTCCTCTAAAGTTTGCAGAGCTCCTAGCTAATTTTAATTGCCAATATGTGCGGGTAAAAATTTGCACTGTGTTATTTGTATTTGTACGTTTTACTGCCAAATTTTAATATTACAGTGGTGGATTATTAAAATTTGGCAGTAAAACGTACAAATACAAATAACACTTACAAATAACACTAACAATTACAAATTAGTTCGATGATTTACTTCAAATAAAAATAGGAAAAGGGGAAAGGTATCTCTTTCGCCTTTTCTTAATATTATCCTAGAATTTAGAACAATTTTCCGGAAAAATGCTGCGCTAGTTTGTAACAAATTCTAGACCAACTCAAGCTGTTTGAAAATTGTATAATATACCATGATGGATATACGTATAAAATAAAGTTCCAGCTACGAGATCATTTCACAAATACAAATCTTCAAATCTATTTTCATTCTTCTAGATAAAAATCTTTTATACTTAAATTAAACACTCGTTGGCTGCTGAATTTTCTTTTATTAGGGCAGGCTTACACTAAAGTGATACACAATTTATTCCATACTGTAGAATTTTTTTGTCGTGAGAATCTCAAATCATAATGTTATCATCCGTAATGTCGTTTATAAATAATGCAAACAATAACGGTCCTAAAAAGGAGCCTTGGAGTACTCCGATAAATGATAATATTCTTTAGAATTCTGAAATTTTGAATCAACTCCCGAGAAGTAGATACTAAGATACGAATTTCTCAAAACTACAACCAACAATTCTTTTAAGAAAGTATAAGTAACGACTAGAGCAAAACTTGTTCGGAAAGATTCTCTAAATTTTTTCATGAGCAGATGGTGATTCACCATGTCAAAAGCCTTACTGAAATCGGTGTAGATTATATTGTCATCGTTACTACCATTGCTGATTTTTGTTATGACTTATTTATTCAAACAAGTTTGTAGAGGCTCAGGCTATTTCTTGTAGTTCTCAGACTTTTAGTATATTTATTAATGTACATACCATGTAGGTATAAAAATGACTCAAAAATAATCGCAGGTGTCGATCACAACGTAATTATAAAACATAATTTATAATATTCAATAAAATACAAAACTCTTTCTGATATTCTTTTTATTATGTTTAATCTATACTACATTATTTATTTAATAAATAAATTTTCAGTCATCACACACGACAAGTAGATAAACAAAGTCATTGTTTTTTATTTAAATCATGCTCTCGTATTTCAACTAGATATTGAAGTTAAGAAAATATACAAGACTTAATTTATTGTATATTTTCTAAACTTACTTAAAACTAAACGTGAATAATTTTATATTGGATACAATTTTTATAAAGAGAAACATATGTCACCTAAACAAAAAAAAATACAGCAATTCTTTAGTTTTACAAATATCATACAGAATTTTATTCAGTTTGTAAAAACTGAATAAAACAAATTCTTCTATATCTTTTATGATTTGACTCTATGAATATCTAAACATTTTCTGAGTATTATAAATATTTACTTGGTATATCGCTCTGCATATTATCATCACAGGAAAATGTTACATTGTCCCATATAATATTACAGTTAATGACGTCATAGCATTCAAATAAATTGCAACCTTGTTGGGACAGTTTGCGTCTAGACTTATTGTTTTGGAAAACAAAAGAAAGCATTGCTTATGTAATATGTTTATATTGTTTTCTAGCATATTTGCCCACTGTTTTTTTTTTGTCATTCTAAGATGACGTTAGGAATAAGGAATTGTAAGTCGTTTTAGCATCGATTAGCACTTGATTACCAGTTACGCATTCCATATCTTTGTATACGAGTTATAATTTAATTATAGTCTTTGTTCCAAATGCAATTGAAATAAATATTTTTGGCTTAATCTGTAAATTTGTATGGCTTGCTTAGCTATTATTATACCTTTAAATTATTTTACTTTATCAATAAATTCTTCTATAGGATTGTTATGAAACTAATTAGATACTAATACAGCGAGGAAATCGTCTCTGTTTCTTTTCGGGCCGGGTTTCGTTTTGAATGCAGCAGCGCTGGCTCCTCGTCCACCAATAAAGTCTTGGAAGGTGAGCAGCGGTGGCCCTCGCTGTCGGATGTCGAAGAGGCCTTCACCGAAGGTAGGCTGGAATTAGAGATAAAAATGTTAGTGGATAGTGTTATAATAAAACAAATTCTTGTGTTGTGGTAACACGGTTTTATATATTACATTATACCTGGCTTTGCATTGAATATTAGGCTCTATGGGGAGTCAGCGTGCATTATGGCATAGATTTGATTTTTAATGCTTTCATATTATATAAATTATCGAACTTTGTATATTTAATGAGAGATTAAATTATTTTTTGCAACACTTCCAAATTTTACAACATTCAGAAGCCATTTTAATTAGTTTTTATTAAGAAAACCAACTAAAGGAGTGAGCTACCTACACAAAACTCTACAATTACTTTGACTAAGCTATACAAACGATGTAGCCTTTGATTGCACGCGCTTATTTATCAATTTGATTGTCACATATTATGCAAATTACAATATTGGTCGCGTCCATAGTTTTTTAAAGAGCAACAAACAATACGTCTTTAGACGTACAAAAACTACCCGATTAAGAATATTACTAGGAAGCAGATCCTATTAACAATCTATTTAAAGCAACCTTTATAACTGATTGTTTAAGATGTGTACAGCCGCAGTATATCTAACGACGCATTACCTAGTTTTGTCAACTACAAAAATTAAAAAAAAATTATAACGTATTAGAATTAAGACAGAATACATACCGTATCGGTATGTCTGTATACATATTGAAAAAGTTCGGTTTTAATTATATTAAAACAAGTGTAAAAAAAAAATTTAGAAAACTCTTCATTTACTCGCCGATATGTTTATACATGCATCACGCAAAAACTACCGCATGGAATTGAATGCAGTTTTCACGATTTTTTTTCACTATAACATGCCATAGCTGGGGTCGGAGCAGGCGCTAGTTATTTTTTTAAAGTTGACAGATTATATTAAAACCGGTTATGATCGACAGAAAGAAAGGTTACTTCCGTGTATTTGTCGTCAGATCCTGATTAACATATAAAGTCCTTGATGTAGGCAAATAAGATAAAACATTGGTGAATGTATCTCATTATGAATGGATTGATGTAGAATTGTATTCGAATATTTTTATACTTCCTCGATATTTTTATATATAACACACCTACACTTAAATGTAAAAATAGATTTTGAATAAAGATCGCATTATTAATTGCCTGTATATTTTTTTTAGTAGCATGACAATGGAAGTTAGGAAGAGAGTTATTTTCATCATATTTTATATGGATCGTTTTTCTACTAGGTATCTCAGGAACAAAACGCTTTTTGTTAAACATAAAAGTAACTTATTATTTTTCTTCATTGCCGTAATTGTATCATGCAGCTTACTTTTATCTTATTTTTTATATAATATGTAAATCAACAAAAAAGCAACATTTTTCTCTGAAAATGTTACAGCGTGATTTAAGATTTATGGGAACTGTAACATTATAGTACATGAAACTCACCTCTGACTGGAAGCCATTTAATGAGTTAAATCCAAAAGCAGATGAAGCGCTTTGACTGCCGCCCCCGAAGCCTCCTAGGGAAGCCGCAGAGGATGATGCGCCGGATACTGAAGCGCCTGCGCCGCTGAACGATGCGGCTTGGCTGCTCGCTTGGCTACCGCCGAATCCGCTGAAAGATAACATTTTTGAATTAGACGCATTTTATACTAGATGTTCAGCAAATGTATGTTTAGTTATTATTTATACCAATTTATATCTCAATTATACAAAATGTACATAATCCTTTTTAATATTTATTTTTGTAGTTAGTATAATTTTATTATGTTATGTTATTACTTATTAAAAATAAAAAGCGTATACCTTCCAAATCCATTAAACGATGAGGACTGGCTGGCAGAGTGGGAAGTACTGAAACCTTCATTAAATCCAAATGAAAATGACTGTGAGGCTGAATGACTCAACCCAGCACCACTAGCACTGCTGCTAATACTAGCTGATAGCCCTCCATTCCCTGTCGGCCTCACGTTAAAACCTCCCCCGAACTTCGGTTTCACTTGATTCGCTCTATCACTTATTCCCAATGTAGTGGGATCTCGTTCCAAATGCTCCAGAACCGGTAAAACCGGTGGTGTGATGATAGGCTCCAATTTTCTTTCCCGCCGCTCGTCTGGGAACACGAAACCGTTGGCCGGGGCCGCCCGGGACAATCCCGCCGCGACCGAGAGGCAGAGGCACGCGCAAATCAGCTTCATGATTGATCCGTGGCTACTATGTTCCGTCCAAGTCGTTTGTAGTATTAATAGGGTCGCACGAGGTCACCGCCGGTGTTGGCATGCGGCTCGTGCCGCAGCCTTCAGAAAACCCACTGCGCGGGCCTGTGCCGATGTCCTGGCCACTACTTATCCCCACTTCGTATGTAACACCCACGTCTTGGACTCATTAGCTATCCTTTTACAGTTATGTTATTGTTCCGAAGATCCGGAAAATGATGATCGGGATTGGGAAATCCGCGTGCTACATTGTGTTGCGCAATATGAGTTTACGTAGTTTTCGTTTTAGCTTATATAAGTGCTGTTTGGATTATGTCCACAATGAGTTGATTTTGTGTTTCTTTACCTGATTTCATTTGAGTTATTTTGAAAATAAGACGCATTTTTTTACTAATGAATTAAAACTTCTTCTCTATTAGATCAAATAACTTACAAAATAGAAATAACTAATCTAAACTTGTTAACAAATTTCATAATTTTTGTTTCCAAATCTTGTTCAAATCACAGTTATTCTGACGTTTGTATCTACAAACTGAACACACAGGAATGCAAATGCTGTTAATCTATAAATTAACACCTCTGATTGCCTAAAGCCAAGAAATAACTCGTCTCAAAAACCAGTCCAGAAATTTTTTTTTATAGAAATTAAAATCGATAAAAGATTTGATTAGCATTTGAAACATTTTAGAATCACATGATTCGGTTTTTAACCGAATCATGTGATGTCAAACATGTTATTTGTAAGATTTTCCTAGGAGACGCCGTCCAATAATTTTAATTTATAATAATTGTTAAATGGTCCATGATTAATCAACTACTTATATAAAATTAATTGCTGTTAGATTATAATATACTAGCTTCTAGCTTTCCGCCCACGGCTTCGCCCGCTTGGTCTAAAACCTAATAAATTATATTCTAAACCTTCCTCGAGAATCACTCTAACTATTTAAAAAAACCGCATCAAAATCCGTGCGTAGTTTTAAAGATTTAAGCATACATAGAGATATAAGGACACAGAAAGCGACTTTGTTTTAAACTATGAAGTGATGATAATAAGGGAAAATTTGAGAAATATAAATAAATAATAGTTAATAGATACTTAAGTAAAGGAAAAATATGTTTTTTACAGGTGTACGTAGGCGATACGGAGTTCACGGGGTTATCTAGTGTTCAAGTAAAAAGTGTTATTTTAATATACACAAGGTTTTTCATATAAAGCCTTATGATTGCATAACACTGATTTGAAGTGATAATCAGATTATACCATACCTACGAGAAGAATAGGCATGACGAAAGATTTTGAAATCCTCTTCCATAATGTGTGTATACGTTTACTATACAAGAAAAACCCTATATTTCGGTAATATACTTAAATTTAACGAAGATAAAAGCCATTTTTCAAAAAATATTTATTAACTGTGCCAAAACAGCTCGCAGGTGTCATGGCGTAGGCGTGACGTCACTCTTTAGTAAATACGTAATTATTTGTACGCATTGCGAAGAAAATTAAAAAAATATTTATTTAATATGTGTTATAAAAACGAATTTCAAAGTTTATAAGTGGTGTGCAGTATTGCAGTGTGAATCCACATAAAAATAATGCTCAAAAATGTGTTAGTAATTATTTCAAGCGAGAAAATAATAAGAAATGATTGTATAAAGTTGGCGCTGAGAACCCCGAACCATGTATTCGTGAATTCGCAATTATATTTCTGTTCTGAGTCGATAAAGCATACGTGAAACAATAGAAAATAAATAAAAATGCGTATTCTCAACATATTCATAACAACAAAACACATCTGACGTGAGTTGTTTACTTAAGCGTGACGTCACGCGTGTTTTAGTCAAAATGGCCAACTGCAGAATTTCAATGTTTTATTTTATTGATAATCTCATTAATCTTAATGTTTTTAAGATTTCTAAGTCACTATATTTAATTTATTTATTATACATTTTCCCTTAAAAATACTAATACGATCATTTATGGATACTGTCGTCATGCCTATTGGAAGGAAACTCGATAACAAAGATAGACTCTTGTTACAAAGTAAGTATACAAAGGCAAGAAATAACATTTCCATTTAAATATTATGTAAATTGTACAAAAATAAGTTTCAAACTAAAACATTCATTTATGCAACTGCAGAGATTTTCTAGAAACTCTTTTGCATCATCATAATTCATAAGTACATAAAATATGTATTATTTAG
>CAJQZM010019913.1:0-11172 GCA_907164665.1 Colias nastes | reverse complement strand
GTTGTCACGTCAAAAATCTTTCTAGCCTTTACCGGTTACTGCTAACATTATAAATACGGCTCAAAAGGCTACGGCTAAAATTACGGCATTGTTTTTTTTTAAAGTGGACTTTCGTGAAAGACATAGACCTTTCAAAAGCTATAATATATCTCAAATTATGTTTTCCCGCGTTCCACTGCACAGTGCACGTATCGCGATGGAACACACATTCGACAAATCCGCATTCGGGAACCACTATATATTTATTATGTAGCCAAGAATATATTTCTAAAATACGCACGGAAAGACAGCCCAATGCCTATATAAAAATAGCGTTTCTACGACAAAACTAATTTATCTTAATAACAAGACCTTAGTAATATAAATAACTAAAAAATATCATCGCAATATAATTTACAACATAAAAATCAGAACAAAGGTTGCCGATAGATCATTTCGTTATAGTGACGATAGCATCTATTATTATAGATTAATTTAACTCTTATAACAAAGGTATAAGGTTTATTTTGCTTTAATTTTGAATACATTAGTAGCCCTAATGAGTAATGACAAGCAATGCGAGTACGAATATGAAACAACTATTATGATTTAGGACGACCTTATGGAGCCAACCTTGTGTACAGGGTGTTCTAAATTGTTGTATTATAAAAAAGGTTTAAAAAAAGTCATCTAAGACTAAATTAAGTGATACATGCGTCAACTAGCTTTTAACTAATATAAACCTTATATACTAAAACCTTTGTTGAGAACCCCTCTATCTATTAAAAAAACGTATCTAAATTCGATGCATAGTTTTAAAGATCTAAGCATCAATATATAGAGACATTAGGACAGACGTGGTAAGCGACTGAGTGATTAGGTGAACTAATATTTATTGTAACTTAAAAAATATGTATTTTGTTGGTTTACAAGAAAACTGAAATGAAATTTTTATAGTTATCAAGATGTTTTGAATGAATCAAACCATCTGGTTTCATTCATTTGTCAAACTATATAAAGGCTAAAGACCTCTGTTTTTGTTTAAAACGTGAATCATTGTTCATTCCTCCTAACAAATATTATTTTTAACGCTTATATTTCTTTCAAACTCAAAAATTTATTTATTCAATAAGTCTTCTTATAAAAGCACTTTTGAATCGTCATAACATTTTTTACATTTACCACCGATTCGGAAAGCAATATCTATGGAGAAGAACCGCCAAGAAACTCCATAGTTGCTCTTTTAAAATCATGTCAATGATTTTAAACACCATTCATATTTCATAATGTTCAAAATAGTAATACGAATAAATAAAAATCTCAAGACAAATTATTTAATATTTTTTTAACAACTCCCTGTATACACATAGCACATTACAAACTTCCTCCGAGTGACAATTGAGTGCACAGATGTTTTCAATCCGCGCGCGCATACATACGGAACGCGTGAAATGTTTTACGTTTTATATGTATAGGTACATAGTTTTATATGGGTAGGTGTCTATAGTGATGTGTGTGTGAATACTGTGAAAAGTTATTATATTTGTATAACGGTGCATTTGCAACACACGAACATAGAGCTAGGGCAAGAGCATTCGTTCGCGATCTTTTAGTGTAACGAACTCGTATTCAGTGTTGTTCAGTATTATAACATTGCATAGAATCTTTTCGCACTGATAACAACGAAATAATGCTCTACGATTGTTGACACTAAAAGAATTTGACATAGTGGGGTGGGAATGAGAATTCACGCGTTTGATGTAAATGCACCGTAAGATTATAACTTCAGCTTCGTAGTTATTAAAGGACAGATAGGACTTTAGTTAAAATTATCTGAATTATATCAAACCGTATAACAGTTTATTAACGTTCGACTACTTATCAACTGTTTTCCATAGCAAATCAAATCTTATTTAACCATTTTCAAAATGTGAGTTTATGACAATCCAAGTGAATGTTGTAAACTCACATTTTCACAACTAGGGCCTATATTCAGGAAAATTCGTTTTGTAGTGATAGACAGACAGGTACTTTTGTTTTAAAATATAAATAGTCGTCTGAATGAAAAAAAAAATATTTAATACTAGCTGTGTCCCGCGGTTTTACCCGCATTGTTCCGCTCCAATTGGTCTTAGCGTGATGATACTTAGCATAGGCTAAGTATAAGGCTATAGAGCCTTTCTCGATAAATGGGCTATCTGACACCGAAAGAATTTTTCAAATTGATGATACCAAACTACTAGGTAACTAACATACTTTTTACAAAAATAGCATCATCAATTTTCAAATTGATGATACCAAACTACTAGGTAACTAACATACTTTTTACAAAAATAGCATCATCAAATATAAAATTCCTGCCAAATTATAAAAATACTGACGAAACTCACAAATAAACGAAATTAAATAGCATTGGAATGCAGAATAGTGAATAAAAGTGTAATCACACAGTGCCATAAATTTAACGGGCCATAAACAATACATAGACATGAAGGAGAAGAAAAGCTCGTTGTTTTGTTGGTAAGATGTTTATGGTTTTTTCTAAATAATACAGTCAAACACACAGACATACATTATATTGTCTGTGGTCAAACAACAATCCTACTAATATTATAAATGCGGAAGTTTTTGAGGATGAATGTATGTTTATTACTCTTTCACGCCAATACTACTGAACTGATAACAATGATATTTGGTATGTAGATAGCTCAAGACCCAGAATAAGACATAGGCCTTTTATCCCGGAAATCGCACAGGAACGGGAACTATGCGGGATTTTCTTTGAAAACGCGGACGAAAATCTTGTACAATATATAGGTACTTTCGATCGAAAACAAAAAGGTCACTGATTGGAAAATGCTATAAAGTAACTGAAGATTTTTGCAAGTAGAGACAATTGCAGAAAAACAAAGTCATTAAAATCCGTTCTTGAGTTAAACCACCAATCATCAATTATGTTGTGACTAAATTGACTTTTCAATACATTTGATACTTTATTATACCAAATGCTTACAATTTATCTTGAATATGAACCAGCTATTCTCATATAATTGACACTAACACCATTGTATTACACTTGACTATTCTGGCACTTGATCTGTTAACAATAGCCTTTATAAGAATATTGTGTTGAACGATGTTTATTATGTTTCTGATATCTTATATGTATGAAAAAAGTTGTATTAGCTACACCACTTGTAACTCTACTAAGTACTTACTAGTTTTATTGATATCTAATAAATAAATATCAATCTTCAAATATATGTTCTGTGTTCTTTGTATTAACGTTGTCTTCTATTTGTTGCAGTTCCGGATTTTTGTCATCGTCCATTGAAGAGGTAAGTTGCATTTTAAACATTTTTTTAGTTTAAAGTTTTATAAACTTTTTAATCTTAAAACAAAACTTCATAAATAAAAAAAAATCGAATAACAACTGAAATTAAACTCTAAAAAACGCATTTAAAAATATCACAAAGCCAAGGGTTCCATCTGTATGCCACTAAATGTTTTATTAACAATTCATTTAAATGAGCCAATGAAAATATAGATAAAATAGAAACTCCTTAAAATTTATATTAATGGCCAGTTATAATTTCACTTTAAATGGACACTTAAAAATGAATTCATATTATTGATGGCCAGTAATATTAAACGATCGTTTATCGAAATTTTATTTTAAATAAAGATTTTTATTAACTTGACACTTTAAATCAATTCATTTTATCGATGGCCAGTATTTTTAATATTACACAAGATATAAAAACTTTTTGACGATATCCTCCTTGTGTGGGCTAGAGTCTAGAGACGACGTCAAAATTCAAAAATAGCGCCATTTAAGGAAGCGTCTCGTAAAGGAAACCGCCGGCATCCTGTCGCATTTATAAATTACGTCAGGACGTACCAGAATTAACTAATTTTAACCGAACATTGAAATATTGTGATGTCCCTTTTAATTAATGAAGCTAGGAATTCGTAGTTGTGTTTTATTAGGTTTTAAATGTGGTTTGAAAGATACGGCCTAGTGAAGTTTGTTTTTCTACAAATTAAAGTAAGTATAGTTAATCTTAATTAAATTCTCGTATAGGAGGTTGCGATATAGTATATTTCATTTCTGACCCTTTAAGAAAATTGTTGTATATTTTTTTATCAATTTGAATTTTCCAACTCATGAATATCGCATAAAAATAAAAGACAGAAACAGAGTTGATATATTATTAACGTTTCATCATGAATTATCTTCAAAAAAATTTTTATTCAACTAAAAATCTACAATATTTTTTATCTGTGCCATAAATAGCTTAGTTGGCGCCTAACGGTGTAATATAAAGCTAAGACGTACTATAAAATCGAGGACCTCTCAACGATAAAATACATTTCAAATGAACATTATCTTATCAAATTTATCATTAAACTGAGTAAGTTGTGATTATAAACATTATTTGATATACTACTTTCATCATAATATGTGCAGGCTGCAGTAGGTATTAAAAAAATTCATCGGTTCACAATAGACGAACATACCTACAACCTACTCCTGTTGTTTTTGGAAGTCGGTTAAAAATTATAAACAAAGCCAGAGCTAGTTTAGTTACCTACTTTTTGTACTCAGACAATAACTTATAATCTAGATGCCTAGCTGAAGAAAAATAAACGAAAGATGAAGTTGATTAATCATTGTTTATGTTGTAAATTATAATATTTATAGTATTCTTTGTTGAACGAAATGTTTACTTGCTTTGATGGAAAATAATGTAGGCCAAGATAACAAAATATGCGAAATACAACGGAAATCTTGAGATTTTTAATAACCAGCCAATGCTCGCGCGTGCTTACATTAATAATCATAATAACAAACCCATTAAAAAACTGAAATACGCACGTAAACAAGAAATTCGATGTTCCGCCCACGATTTAAGGGAACTAAAATAAACCCATTTAATTCTGCCCCGGCAAGTGTCAGTCTTAACCTGGCTGTTTGCCGTGTGACTAGTGCGTTAAAAAAGTTAACGTCAAATTTTGGCGGGAAGACATTTGACAGTTGCATTTTTTTTCTTCGTGTGTGTTAATTGTGAAAGTGTAAAGAGGTTTTATATTGTTGCAAATTTATGCTTCTCTGACATAGTAAATTGGTTTGATGATTCACAGGAAAAGAATCATCAAAATATCGTGTAAATTTTGCACTAGGCGGTTCGGTAAATTTATTGGCAGAGAACGAACTTTGTGTTTTATTTAGTTGTCTAGAATATGTCACTTTTGCTAGAAAATCTTTTTATTTTTTTAAACAATCCCGGTGGTGTTTTAAACACCAGCCAGTAAACAGACGAGAATAGCGTATCTATTATAAAATATTTTTAAAACAAGAGCTGTTATGTTTACACCTTTACTAGTAAACGAATGGTTATAGACCTGAAAGCTAAGAGAAAAATAGTCATATTATAGAAATTTATTTTTGCAAAAAAATATGGGATTTTAATTTGTACAGAACACTGCTTTGATCTGAAAGAAAATAATGTTTTGTGTTATAATTCACGTAGTACTTACCTAATTAATGACAAATGCTCATCTAAGTATACTGTATAAGTATAGTTCATTAGTGCCTGTATAAGAGAAAACCTTAAATTTTTATATTACATTTGTATGACCAAAAACTTTCGCATGTATAATATTATGACAGAAGACTAGACTCTGTATGTACACATATTACAAAACATTGGTTTGTTTGTCTCCGTAATATTAGAGAAAGCTGTGTGTCATAAAGTTATTCGTTAAATATTTGAACAGTCATAGTTAACGCGCAGTTACTTCTGTAAAACGAAATATAATAACCCGCCAGAAATAAAACATAAAACACGTAGGTACTTATTTATATATATTTATATATGTTAACGGAAATGTATGTAATCCGTCATTGTATAAAATTCCTAGGAAATGTATGTAATTCCTAAAATCGCACGGAAATGTGTGAAATAAATTATTTTATACACATTGCCTAGGAAATCTATACATTTCCTAAATAGCAATCGGAAATGTAAAACATCTAAGATATTGGAAGGTACGCGGGACGAGGGGGGGAGAGCCGAAAATACGTAATCAGAAATTTTTGGTTTGGATAAGGGGGTGGGTTAGGTTAGGTTCGTGTTTTTTAAAACTACATAGAAATTTCGTGGGGCTCCGTCGGCTCGCGACCGTCTTTTTGTAGAATTTTGGAAAAAGACGAATTTCGGCATATTACAAAATGCCGGCCGTTTGTAATACGGCGGATTATACAATCCGACTGGGACGTGTACACGGGGACAGCGGGACGAGGGGACTGATTACTTACCAAATGAAAATTTGATTTGATTGAATATAAGTTGATTTAAGAAATATTAATTAGTAAGATAATATGAACATATTATTATTACTTTACGGTAAGACTGTTACCCGATACAGTGTTTTATTACAGAAATCATTTACTTTATACATTTCCTAATACGATATTGGAATTATATACAATTCCGAGGAAGATTATACATTTCCTAGGATATCTATGCATTAAATAGTTTATTAAACAATATTTTATACATTTCCTAAATGGTATCGGAATTGTACACATTTCCTAGGATTTGTATACAATTCCTTGATTTCATACATTTCCGGTAACATATACATTGATAATAAAGTAAGCCACAGAAAAGTATAACTAAATATTGTTTTCTGCATTCACAACTTCTCATTTATCTAATTAACGACACTGGAAAATATAAATCACTTAGTTTTAGGGGCCTCTAAATACCTTTAAAATTGCACACAGCTGCAGTGTTTGGAAACTTAAGATACATAGATTTTCTCTCGAATTTGGTTTATAAAAAAATACGTAAGTGTAAATATGGTGTAGACTACAAGCTATATACAGTCGTATTAAAAATAAAAAAAAAACATGAAAAATGTAATATAATTGTCACGGTCTAACCATCTTTAAAAAAAAACCTTAGTACAATAATTATAGTATAGTCAACATAGACTAGAAAGTGCGTCAAACGTATGCAAATGATACACAATACAAATTTACTGTGACGTTTTTTAAAAACGAACGTTTCTTTGTGGAATTCAATGAAATTTGCCCTTGAATATTTTCTTTGGTGACATATTTATGCACGTAACTTTTTATAAGAGTTTTATTGAAATATTTAGCTTTCTTTTTTTCATTTTCGTAGCAGTACATATTTATATGGAAATTAGTTATTATTTTGAAACTCGTATCCTAAAGAAATTAATTATATTTAATTATTATTAGTAAGCTTTCATAAATTCAAATTTAATGAGGAGTTCGCACGTAGCGTCTTTTTTGATCTTAGTTGAGCTCTGCCATATCTAATATTTCAGTTTTTTTTGGTACGAATGTAAATTTTGCAGTTTAACACACTGTATAAAGCCCAGAAAGAGCTTTTCCCCAAGCATCCATAAGCAGGGCGTGGTGATTACAAACCCTTAAAACTGTTTTACAAAGTCAAAGCATCTAGACACGCGGCAGCGTGTCAAGCCAAGTTCAAGCGAAGAGAACTGGCGAGCAGCAGCCGTGTGTAATTTTACACAAACCATTTGGAGCCACTTTTCATAATTCCTTACACCTTTATTTGTCACTTGATAGGTAACAAATTAGCTTCCGGAGGCATATAACATAATTTTCCCAGTAGAGTGTTTAAATGTTAATGATAATACCTCCTGGGAACTGCTATATTCCTTGATAATTGACCTTCGTAGTCTAAAGACCTTCTCTATCATAGTACAGTAGTATATACTATATTATGAATATTGTACCTCTATAAGTCTATAGTAAGTAGGTACTAAATAATAATAATATACATATAGTAGTAGCACAGTATATAGAAAATCATATTGTTAGTAGTATAGTACTGAATCAATACATGACTAACATAAAGCATGGTCATAAAAACAGCATTAATCATATCAATAAAAATATCTACGATACGATAAATATGTGTAATATTAAACGCTCGTATGTAAATAAAATTAATGGTGTGAAAATTATATAAACAAAACGCGTGGGTTGTGATGTCTTTATGCTGAATGCTGGAGACGTAACGTCTCGTCAGAAATAGACTTTTATATAGCGAATACATTCATATGTTTAAATCGTTATTAAATTTTATATACAATTAGCTGTTCGCCCCGACTCCGTCTATAGAACAGAGATAATAGCTACTTATTCATACTCTTTCTCAAGCTTTAGAATTTCGTAAAATTAATATGAAATGTTCTTTAAAATAATAAAACATATATTTAAAATCCTATAAATAAATTAAATATATTTAATCAAAAATTCAATGAATTTGAGTTTGAAATTCGTTCAACAATTGAATTTTTTTTAAGACGGAATAGAAAAAAAGTTACATCGCTTTTTTATCCGTTTAACAATCCACATCATCAATAAAAAGCTTGCTATAAAGTATAAGAAATATAAAAATCGCATTTCTCAAACATTCCATACAATTTCTATTTTGCTCTACACAAAATTAGATCAGCAATAATATCAAGCTATAAAGATTTAAGAGTATATTGAATTTCATTTTATCAGAGCAACGACTTTACAGCCAGTTCCATTTTATTTGTGTACCCGCAAATATATTTATATCACGTTGACACCTAGCGTTTTCAATTTCATTCTAAATTTGACCGTGACCGTGCAACGCACGTCTTGACATAGGTACACTCTGTATTAATTACCTGTACTTATGTTGGCAAATTTTTGTTTTTGAAAGCTAATAGGATACAACTTATATCATATTATGGTTTTATCAACTAATAAAAAATTGCAGATTTAACTTTAAAAAAACTATTTCATCAAAATTATATCCATTTACAGTTTACACGTATAAACTACTCATTGTTGAAAACATTTCACCAATTTACGAGCTCCGCAAGCAATTCAAACATAGAATTAAGAAAGTACATAAACACAATTCAAATATTAAATTGACTAACAGTAATTATTATAATTTATACATGTATATCAGTCATCACACTCTATCGAAAACAAACATATAGGTACTAAAAAAGGCAAGACAAGACATCTATTATTAAAACGCACGCATGTTTATCGCTAAGCGAAAAATTAAGTTTACGATTTGACTCGCGAAGGTTTTAACATCAAAAGATACGCGTTCTCAAAATCGTAATTACAGAAACATTTACACGTTTCAAATTTATTCATAACTACATAATATAAATCGTTATTTTATCACCAGACATTACATGAAATGGGAATTATTGTTTATAAGCGAAACGAGTAATAAACACTATGAAAATACATATTATTTTGTACGAACATGAACGCAGCGTTATATTTTTCGGATTTGCGCCAAAATTTGCCGCGCGCCATATAAAATGTCATTATATACCGCCATTTCTGAAAATTTATTGTACTAGATGCTCATACATTTGTAAAACGTTTTAAAGGTATTGTGATAGTACTAGCTTTCCGCCCATGATAAAAAGTCTCATATAATACTTTAAGCTTAAATCATCACAGAATTAATCTGTTTGCGTCGTGATATAAAGACAAACTATCACACTTTTGCATTTATAAATTATATAGTAAAAATTATCTAATACCTACTAGCTGAAACCCTCGGATTCATTCGATTGTTTTCAGAATAAAAAGAAGCCTATGTGCTAAGTCATATTATATGGCTCGGCGGAATTAGTTACAGGATACATTTAATTATCTTTTATTGCCAGACTCAATTATCATACTTATTATATTACTCGTTAGTCGTTACTTCGTTTTATTGCATTAATTCATTTATTTTTCTATTTCATTAAATAAATTAAACTTAAAAGCAATTCTTTGTACACAATTTAACCTCTACACTTTCCCAACAGTTTTATTAGTAAAAAGTGCAATAGTTTCAAAAATAAAACACAATTTAACGAACAAATGCTAACCACATTATGTCTGTGTGGTTAACACTCTTAAAAAGTTCGCGTTGGGGCCTTGATTGTACACCGAAACCTGTGTTTGTGAGTATTTTCAGCGAAATTAGAATAATAAGACGATAAGACATAATAGAATAGTAAACATAAAGACTGAATTAATTGTCTTTATATTCTACTCAATAAAAAGCTTTAATAGGCTTTAAACAAGGAGAATAAAAACGTACGTCAATAACAATAAAGAAAGATATATAAATAAAAATCTCCATAATGATTTTCATTTATTATAAGAAGACTATTTATTTATAAATTAATTTATTAAAAACCGTAACGTCCATAAAATAAATATCCTACCCATCCTTAGTTTTATCGAAACAATATCCTCTTCATCCTCGATTCTTATTCAATTTATATGTTTGTCAACAGTTGCAAGTACGAAACTCGCGAACCGAATCGACCGAAGACGAGAAACACAGCGATGACAGCAGACCGCTCAGCCATGCGTCCGACTTCAGCAGGGATAATATATGTAAGTTACAACTCAAACTCAAATTGAACTTTCAATTGCATATTAATATGGAATTACCATCAAAGTCATACAACCCCGTGGGTATTTGGTATCAAGGTAGATTTTACTTAAAAAAATTTGCAATATTTACAGTTGAATAACAAAACACTATTATTTTCAACACGCTTATATTAGTTTAATCTGTTTGTTTGTAACCATTATTAGATTCAACTGTATGTTTTTATGTAACCGACTCCTTAAGCCTTGATTTTGACCCACTTTAAAGGGACATATTTTATTCAACTTTGTACACTTATCGAGGATCGGTGACAACACGATAATATCTATTTATAAATCCTGCCAGAGCAATCGAATTCATTATCTTCGGTTTTGTGTCTATGGGAACTCCCCATTTATCGATAATATCACTTCGTGAGCCATTTCGCTTGTGTTCGTGAGCCATTTCGAACGTGTTGTATGATGTTTCCCTACTGGTTGTATCTGTATATTGTGATCATATCAAATCTACTTAATTTATCGTGTTTTAAACACAATATTTCTTATATTTCAGTGTCTCTCAGCAACGCGCCGCGTAGAAGCAGACGCGGTACGACTAGCGAATGGCAGCGACCGCTCACTCGCTACTTGCCAGTTGATAGAGACGACTTCGATCTGCGCACGCACGTTGAGTCCGCCGGTGAGTGTAGAGTTGTAGAACTTTAGAGCCGTAGAGATGTAGAGTCGTAGAG
>CAJQZM010019912.1:0-14313 GCA_907164665.1 Colias nastes | reverse complement strand
TCCCACTTGGTTGTTCGCACTCTATAGATAGTATATATACTCTAAGCAGCTGACATAATTGTGTTTGACAGTCTGTGGTTTAGAAAATTGAAAACGTATGATTTTTGTTATTTATTCATTTAATTACACACTTTAGAAACTTCGTGTCTGATTTTTCAGTGGATTTTATTTATTTATTTCTTCTTGTATAAGTCATACTCAAAATATAATAAATATTCATAATGGTATGACAAACAGCTGGTAGCGATAAAATTTGCATAGTTATTGAACTGTAGCGATATTATCGTACTCATCACATTTCTCATTTACCGGAGAAGGTGTTTTATGTATGTAGTGACATTTATCGTTTCATTAGACTGTAATGCGGTATACTTACATAGTATTATATTATCTGTAGTACCTAATACTATCCGAACTTTGAAAATTGAAAATGAATTCTAAGCTTCATATTGATGCACGGAGAGTAGGGAAAAGCAATTGTTTTTGGAATAATATTGAGATAATACCTTTATTTCTGTTTTATAAAATACCTTGTACTTACTTAGATGACGTTATCACGTGCGAATAGTAAGCAGTTTTTTAGAATGAAATTGTAACATTAATGTTTACTTAGTAGTTGAGCTTAGGTTAGTTCTCATAATAGAAATGGTAGGTAGGTACATTTTTTAGAAATTAGCTTTATACTAGTACCTAATGATTAGTTTAAGCTTTTTTCTTTTGTTACATATTATCGTATCATGCACGAATAGGCAGAATAATATTTTTTCAGTGCATATTATTTAGTAAACTGGTATAGAATGATTATTGATTACCAGTAAGATTATTTTATTTGTTTTCTTGCCTTTTTTTAGTTGAGGAAACAAAAACATGAATCTCATGATACGTGCGTGATGATTACCTAGGCATATATTAGATATCTAACGCTCTTTTGTTAAAAATGCTAATGCCAATATATCGAAATACTCAGATTTCCACTAGGTACTTGTATGTTTATTCAAAAACCACAATTGCTCTGTATTCAGAGTTACTAATAAACTTCCACATTTATTACACGCTATACCGTTCATACCTCTAGATAAATAACATAAGGTTATTCGATATTCCCATATATTATTATTTATATGAAACCTCAAACTACAATAGAAACCCTACACCATCTGTGGTACATGTCACATTCGACCAATGAGGAGCAAGCGCGCCGCCGGCGGTTCACGATTGGTATCCAATATCCATATTTGAAAATTATTCATGCGTTCGATTTGTCATTGTTACAATGACCTTGGCGGTTTATTTCAAATATATTCAAATAAATGTTTAGCCAATACAAAGATGTTTTGGTACCTAAATACCTAACTAACCGCTTATTTATATCTCTGAGTTGTCTCTGGTTTTTCTTTTTAACAAGCGATCGAAATATAGTAACTATTATCTAATGTAGGTACCTAAGTTACAACTAGTTACAACTAGACAAAGATAGTTCAGTAAGGACTTTAAACAATGACTTCTCTAAAGGTTGAACGTGATTATTTGCGTGATTCGTCGTTAGGTGTACCTACCTTTATCTAGACTCTGCCAATTCAATAGCTACTTAGCCTTGATTCAATTCGATAAATACTTTCATGTACTTGTAGGTACTTACCTAAAATTACCATTAAAAAAAATGTGTGCGTGTACTAGTGTACACACGAAGTGAAATTTCTTTATGCAACTTTACAGAAATACCTAGGTACGTCGAATCACGCGTGGTAGGGATAAGAAAAAGAAAAAGAAAAAGATTCCGCTGCCGGGGTCGTGGACGATTTCTAAGAGTACCCGCGGCCCCGGCTAACTGCGCGGCTCGACGGAACACAGTGGGGTTTTAGTCGGTAAGAATCCGACATAACCCTTGGCTCCTTCCCCGGGGACCGTGGGTATCTTTGGAAGATTTCCCCACTATAAAAAAAAAAAGGGATAAGAAGTAGAAAGTATATATACCTAAAAATAAAATTTATTTCAGTTCATATCTGAACTATCATTTCAGCGAAATTCTTAAAAATGTAATATAACATAACTATCTTTTCGTGTAAAATATATATCTATACTAGCAGTCCGCCCCGGCTTCGCCCGTGGTACATATTTCGCAATAAAAAGTAGCCTATATCCTTTCTCGGGTATCAAAATATCTCCATACCAAATTTCATGAAAATTGGTTCAGTAGTTTAGGCGTGATTGAGTAACAGACAGACAGACAGAGTTACTTTCGCATTTATAATATTAGTATGTATATCTATATAATTATATGTAGGTAAGTATGTGTAAAATACAATGTTATTGGCTAAATTCGATCATTAGTAACTAGAGTATTCACTAATATGTGGTAGACCGTAGAGCTAGCTAAATATGATACTATACCACTAAATTACCTTATAATTTTATAAACATTTTTACGCTTACACATGCATAGGCAGTGCCCAGTAAATCAATCAATGCTAGCTAGTGATTACGCCCGACGTCGCCCGCGGCTCCTCATCGGCATCAATCACGATTTTATTTGGTTTTGCGGCGAGTTATTTCTTAGAAATCGTTTTATTGCGTGTGCCGACTGTTGTTTTGTGTATCAGTACTTAATGTATAGATATTAAGGTGTTTTTGTATCTGGATAAGTGTTGGATCGTATATATGTAGGGGAGACCGAGTACAACAGTAACACTTAGTACTTTTGCCTTGATTTCTCACTGGGTATTACTATTATCATTAAGTTAATATAACCATATATAAATTTAGTTTATATTCTTGACACTAGCAACTCAATTAATTATATTATGGAGTGTTTTATATTAATAAACGAAATTAAAAAAAAAATCGTCTGTTGTTACTTTCGACCCCGTAAGCAGGTCGAAAGTAACACGTCGTGGGTCGAAAGTAACAAGACAAAGGGGTAATTAATACAATATGTGTTTGAAGAATTTGTTTTAATAACACATATCAACTTTGGTATTTTAAATATTATACTTTAACAAAACAAATCAATAAAAAATATTCTTAGTTTAAGTAATGGGGTCAATTAAGGGAATCATTTTTTATATTTAAAAATTATTCTGCATCCTGCATCCATCCACTAGCATTCCCAGCTCCAGCACAACCAACAAGACGCTCGGCAATACGAAAAAGCGGGATGTGTCCTCCTTGAGCATTAATGGCAACAGCAACAGTTACTAATTTTCCATGCTCTGCTGAGATTATGGCACCTACTTGTTTAATCCCTCTTTAAGCTACAATTTTGCTATGTTTTTGGACAGTGGTCACCCCTCCTGGTCTCCTTCATATTCCAGATATCTTCGCTTCGTTTTAAAAAACCCGTCAACCACTGCTTACCCACCATTCGAGTGTCGTGCCTCTTTTAATATTTTTTGAAAAGTACATACTTCAGATGAAGATAATCTAAAATAAACTGCAGAGCAGATTAAATAGTCGCGTAAATTACTTTCCTCGTTATTAGTAAATCTCGATTGACACAACGGTAGCTCACAGCTGCACTATTATTACCGGCTTTTATTTTTTTTTTATAAATCTATATAATGTTACATGGCAAACATTATATTTTTTTGCAAGTCCGCAAATTGTTGAACCATCTATCAAATGCTCTTCAGCCGCTTTTCGATACACCTCCATGTCGGTAACTCCTCGTTCAGTAGTTCTTATGTGTTGTCGCGACATTCTGTTGAAGTAAATATGTACCTAAAAATATGATAGTTAATTAGGTAAATCATTACGGTGCAAAAGAAACATGTTACTTTTGTACCCATAGGGCTATGTTACTTTTGTACCCGTCTAATTTTTTGTCAAAACGTGCAACATAACTTTAAAACGGAACGTGGTACATAAAAATGATTATGAGCAATTTAAAATCACTCTAATCAAGAATGGATATGAAAACATTCAGATTACTATCATCCTTTTAAGACTACGTAAACATATAATAAAAAAATGTCGAAAAACTTACTTTTGATGCGTGAAAACACGAAGCGTCCTGTCACACAGCCTAACAGCGCGTGGCGCACGCGGCGACTGAATACAATTGAGGGGGGTGCTCACAGCTATCGCCTGACGGCGGCTAAGCGGTATTCGACCATTGGATAAATCTAGAGAGCATTCGTTACTTTCGACCCACCGTTACTTTTGTACCCGGTCTCCCCTACTATATCTATGTCATCTGGTTTCCATAACACAAGCGAAAGCTTAGTATGGGATCAGATCGTGCCGTGTGTGAAAATTGTCCTGAAATATTTATTTATTTTTACCTATATGTGAAATCCAAATAAGAATAGGAACGTCTATGACCTTAATGTGCCAAAAAGCGTCAAAGCTCATTTGATAATACGATTTACATTTTTCATGGAATGATAGAAATCATATTTTTTGCATTTCAATAACGCTCTTTTGCCTGAATCTTATACAGGGTGTAATCGTTAAGTGTGCACAAGCGATTATTCCGTAACTAAATAAAAGTAAATGTATGGGAGGGTTTCAAGTTAATTTTTTAGATATTTCTCGTTTTATTTTTAAAAATTTATTATGGCCATTATACTCATTAGGTTAAGTACTTTCGATATCAGTTTAAAGTTTTTTGATATCTGTAATAGTTACGGAATAATCGCCTGTGCACACTTAACGATTACAACCTGTATATCAAATTTAAATATAAACGCGAAACTCGTTTGAATTAACACTAAGTAGCGCTGGATGTTTCATAATCTTAGCGCTACTTTGTTATAGAGCTGAATTGTGCGCGCGCGCAAAGGTAAACGTTATAATGCGTATGAATTGAAAAATAAATTTCATTTTTTTGAGGGAAATTATTGGTGACCATTTTAATTTGAACAAATTTACCGCAAATCAGAATAATCCAACGATAAATCTAAACTGAACTTATTGTTCCAAATTACTTCCATAACGAAAACCAAAAATATTTGTCATACCAAGTGTTACCTACAAAAACTGCACATAATTGTTTCAGTGACATTTGCACGGCATATGCAAGTCGGTACACCGCAGGCTTTTGTTTTGTTCGACCGCTAATTATTATGTTTTTAATTGAACTCAAAAAACACGCACGCATCTGTTTTTTTGCTATTGCCATACTCGTTTTGAAAACTGAATATAGACGTCAGTTGGTTTAATAAATATAGTTATCTGTATTCTGTATGCACTAGGCTAGGCATTAGTCTTCTACCAATTGCAAAGATTGCGAATTTTTGATCTGTAATAGGTATGTACCTATATCTATATTACAACTGCTTACCTGCGTAGACCGTCCTTCGATATAGAGCTGATATGTATACCGAACTAGCCTTATAGTAAAAACTACAAAATAATTTAAGATATACACTTAATTCTTGATTAAGTAATATCCTAAAGATTGTAGCAGTGCAAAGATAAATTTAAATAAAAATAAAAATTTCACATTGATCTTATGACAAGTCTCCGAACACCGCATGAACATCTACTCTTCCTGATTTTCGCATTTAATATAGATTATAGATAATGAAAACCTATAAGGATAGCTTTTTACTTATTATATTAGGAAAAACGATTCATACAGCACCACTAGGTACGATAGGCACATTTTTTTTGTAACGGTCATTTCTTCAAAAATATATAATAGTTAACTCTAAGTAGGTAGTTATACGAATAATAGATTTAATTGAAAATATACGTTGGGTAGATACACCCATACCGTATAATCAAGTCAATACATACCTATTACATGCCTTAATAAGTAATTGTAAATTAATAAATCGAACTACAAAATGTCGCTTTAAAATCACAATATGATGGCGGCGGGCAATTTATTAATTTATTATTCAAACCCCAGCTCATTTCGCGGCTAGTACACGACAAATTTCACAATTATGTTACAGTAAGTAATCTATCTTGTTAGTGTATTATGCAAGGCATGTATAAGTGTCGTTATGTTTTATAATTATGTGGTAATGTAACTGCATGAGGGTTTACTACATGGAGTTTAGGTGCTGACATATTGTTTATACTGCGAATAATAATTAGGTTATTTATTTATTTACATATTTATTTATTTATTATACTTCTTTGTACAAACATGAATGGACAAAGCAGAAAAAAAGAACAATATCACAAAAAGGCATCATTTGTACAAAAGGCGGCCTTATTGCTGAACAGCAATCTCTACCAAGCAACCTGGTAGGAAAGGAAATGTATGGTTATTCTGCGCAAATGGATGCTTTTCTTAGTTACTGCATGTTATGAAAAGTGTTTAAATTACTATAAAAAATACTTGGTAAATGACTGAATTACTGATCTAATGAATCACTACATAGTATAAAACAAAGTCGCTTTCTCTGTCCCTATGTCCCTTTGTATGCTTAAATCTTTAAAACTACGCAACGGATTTGGATGCGGTTTTTTTGAATAGATAGTGATTCAAGATGAAGGTTTTAGTATATAATTTATTGGATTTTAGACAAAGCGGGCGAAGCTGCGAGCGGTAAGCTAGTTAACGATAAGAAAGATAATGAACTTATGCCACTGACTAAAATCTCCTACTAATATTATACCTAATTGTGACAAGTTTGTATGTTTGTATGTTGTGTAATGAAGGTAAAATCGTAATTGTATTTTATGTAACCGGAGTAACGGAGTAATGATAATGAACATTTTTTTTTTTCGATCTACACTGCAGTTAGAACTACTACTAAATACCTATGTACTATCAACTATGTAGATTGTAGGTAGGTATGTAAGTATTAGGGTTTGAGTTTAACATTAACCTCCCATTTTTAAGACGGTTTAAATTTTTTTTTTATTCTTATACAACAACTACTGAACGTGTTTATATGTTTTTTTATTATTACATTATTACCTGGAAATCTATACTTAATAATATTATAAAGCTGAAGACTTTGCTTGTTTGTTTGTTTGAACGCGCTAATCTCAGGAACTACTGGTCCGATTTGAAAATTTTTTTCGGTGTTAGATAGCCCATATCTATCACCACCCTAAGACCAACAGGAGCGGAGCAATGCGGGTGAAACCGCGGAGCACAGCTAGGACGTAATATAAGTTCATAGGTAAACAATTTTTTCATTCAAGTTTTTTTCATACGCTGCTGAAGTTTCATATTTAAGCTAGTAGGTATATAAACTTGACAAATGAAGGAACAACCCTTAGAAACACAACCAATACATTGGTAAGGAATTACGAACGCCCATATAATTGTATGCTATTTAACAATTGCCTGTCAGTAGATATGCATAGGAACTTATGTTAATTCACACGATTTGTTCGTATGTATAGGGGAAAATTGTAGAGATATGTAAGAATCTTTTTAATTTAGGGTAGGTAACTATATTATGGACAAATGAATAGTTGTGTGATAATTATTTTAGTACCTACAATTATATTATTATAGTAATTTTCTATTTCTAAATTTATATTTAAGACATGCTTTATTTACCTACTAGCTGCGCCCCGCGGTTTCACCCGCATTGCTCCGCTCCTGTTGGTCTTAGTGTGCCTATAGCCTTCCTCGATAAATGGGCTATCTAACACCGAAATAAATTTTCAAATCGGACCAGTAGTTCCGAGGTTAGCGTGTTCAAACAAACAAACAAACTCTTCAGCTTTATAATATGTATTAGTATAAATATTAGTAGTATTAAGCTTTAAAAATTCTTCCTTTTTTCCAGAATTCGTCGGCGGGTGAAACCAGCTAGTGAAGAAACGAGTACTAGGTAGTAGGTAATACAAAAACGGGGCAACGTCAATATATAAGAAACTCTACACTATTCACACATGCAATCTAGAATTATGTGTTACAAAAAGGAAATCATTCAATAAGTATTAGGAACTAAGTAGTTACATGAAAATTGCTACATTCTATTTCTATGTATAGATATTTATCTGTTTTTCTTGAAAATCGACCTGTGTTAACTATATTTGTAATATCTGTTAAAGTCTAACCATAGCTTAAGGTTCAAAATAAAACAAGAAATCAGTTTGAAAAGTATATTTCTTTATCAACACTAGTGTATAAGTTGTATATCTTGTAAAACAGTCGCAAAATACATTAATATAATATGTAAAAGTATATAAACTTAACCTAGATACATAAACATTGTGACTAATAAATGCAATAACTAAAAATAATTGTTTTTCTTCACATTCATGTGTTTAATTAGAGATATTTTAAGGCATATTCAAACTACAGCGGTATTGGATACCGCCGCGGCCGTGGGTAGAGGTATCTCGATAACGCGATTAAATCTCTTACTTAGTATAATATACTAAGGGCCGATTTTTCAATGCTTTGATAAAACTTATTCGTCGAATCCATACTAATATTATAAATGCGAAAGTAACTCTGTCTGTCTGTCTGTTACTCAATCACGCCTAAACTACTGAACCAATTTTCATGAAATTTCGTATGGAGATATTTTGATACCCGAGAAAGGACATAGGCTACTTTTTATCCTGGGAAAATGACGCAATCCCGGAAATCCCACGGGAACGGGAACTATGCGGGTTTTTATTTGACTGCGCGGGCGAAGCCGCGGGCGGAAACCTAGTAATGTATAAAACTACCATTTTAAAAACGTATTCTAAATTCTAATACTATACGGGCACGTATTTGACAGTTTACGTGACATTTTAATATTATTGTGTAATACTTTGTTGGACGGATAAGTTTTATCCAAGCATTGAAAAATCAGCCCTAAGTATATTATACATAAATACCGCTGTAGTTTGAATAGGCCTATTATTGTGTAGTAATCAAAGAAAACCAATATTGTATATGATCTCAACAGGCAACGCAAAATAAAGGAACCTGTGTTGCCAGTTGTTTTAAAAAATATGACACTGACATAATCATTGAAGTGAAACTTCTTTACGCGCGTTGAGAGTACATTTTCAAGGTCATGGCAATACCGTCAAGTCATGGAGTAAGGCGACGATTTTAATATCCTTGAATCTTTCCAGAGAAGTTTCACTTCTGACACCTGTGCTCTGCACACGCTCTTTTTTACCATCAACAGTTATAACACATATAGCAGAAGATAAAATATACTATTATCAAACTTTAGATTTAAAACAACAGGAGATATATTGTTTTGTATGTAATATTGATATTTATAGAAACTACAAATATTTTAATCCGAGTTTTAGCAGAATTTGTCAATGTATTAATAGCAAAAAAAAACATATTTCATGTTTAAATAAATCAAAAGTTACAGGTAACACTATTCGATTAGTAATTTTCTTAATTTCTAACAAAGCATTACTATTTTGTATCTGTATCCAACTTTCACAGACTATAAATGCAAACTTATAATTTTACATTTTTGCAACACCATAGAATCATAAGGCCACACAATAAATTTCAATACATTCTTAAAACTATATTCGATAATTTTAACACCGAATTTTATCAACCAAAAAATAATACTGCCAAATTAAAATTACACACTTTTTTTTTAATTTCTACGTAACAAAGCACAGACCATAATATAAATATCTTAACGTCATTTATTATGTCAAAATCACTCGTAAAATTAGTCCAATATAAAAATTAAATTAAACGCTTTCATTTTAACCAATCAGGCTTTAGAATTTAAAATAAAAATAGTTATAGAAAATTTAAAAACACAATCTGGCGATAAATTGTACTGAAAATTTTTAGTATCTATTTTATTTTTTCAGTAAATTATAAAAATAAACTAACTGTGTGTGATTCAACTCACACATATCATACCTATTATGTATAAATAATACATTTTTCATCTTAGTAAAATATATAAAGATATTTAAACCTTCTTCAGATTCTTTTTAAGCTATTGCATAGCTTCTATCGCGGGCCTTGAGCGCGGGGACCGAATCGAGAAATTCCGTAACGAAAAACCTCACGCTCCCCACTCCGACGGGCGGAGGTGTGGCTTGAAGGCATAGCATGCAATAGCTTTACCGCGGCAGTCCCCGAGTGCCACACGTCTTTTTTTGTTTATGGTAAAGGCACCTTCTCAAATGTATTTAATAATAAATATCATCTATAATAAATGGCACACATAAAAGAGTTAATCTTCATATTATGTTACTTGTGTTTGATTTACGCGAGTATTATACAGGGTGCCTTGTATTTCCCGAAAAATTTGGCAAATTTTAAATTTTAAATAATTCTGAAACTAATAAGTTTTGCCTGGGGAATGTTTACTTTTTTTACTCCAAATGAACTATACTTTCACCTTATTAAAACTATTTCACCTATAATAAGTCACCCTGTATAATATTTAAATACTTTTTTTACGGTTTTTAAACTAATAAAAAATGAGTAATCCCGTTTTTTATCAAATAGGTTTAAAATTCCACGTCAAGATAGATAATACAATGAGTAAATCACGTTTAAAATCCGTTAAAAAATTCGTATATAAATGAAAATTGTATTTATTATTTAAATACATATAAGGCGGATTATCACTGTTACTGTAAGTAAATACATATTTCAATAATTTTTACATTTCTTTTTTGTTTCTATCCTGAATCAAAACACTGAGACAATAAACCTACTTACTTCAATAAAATCTAATATACTTAATAATTTTATATAGAGAAAATATTTTATAAATTAGTATCTTATATTTAAAGTTCACTGACATAAAACATGAGTATTATCTTAAATATTTAGTACAAAACTATTATATTTGTAAATGCACAAAAATATTAAAATGGAAGCCTGTTTCAGTCTATTTCATTATTTATAATTATAATATCTGTATCTATTCATAAACACTGTAACTGTATAATATGTTGTGATGAAAAAATTGTAATATACAGGGTTGCTTTTAAAACACCAGCAACCTCGCCAGACAAGATAGCTAACATAAGTAACAACATTTGTTCTACGACTATTGGCATAACGTAATAAATTATTTTTAAATTATTTTTTAAGCTTTTATTGTACTCTCCTAACATTTGTAAGTCTATGTTCTATTCATTATCGAAAGGACGACGCGACGCCCCCTTTTCCCTCTCGTTCGCTAAAGTGCGCGTAGAGTTTATAATATTCAAACGGAAAATTAAATGAATATTTATTTTTATATGAAAAAAAAATCTAACAAATTATCAAAAGTCATAGAACAAATGTTGTTTCTTATGATGTTAGCTATCTTGTCCTGCGAGGTTGCTGGTGTTGTACAAGTAACCCTGTATATATACCTATAAGTTTGTATAAAACCAGTTTTATTTAATGTCAATAATTTACCCTCTTACAGTTTATAAAAATACACAAATATAATGCATTATACATTCCTGTATCCTCAATATTCTCTTAGTTTTTCCAAACTAAGAGAATATTGAGGGGAATCAGAATAGTTTCCTACTATCTGTATGATTTAAGGATTAAAATTCTCAACTCATTTTCAACGAGATTCTACATATAATTCATTTTCAGACTTAAAATCTCGAAATGCAGGACATAATATTTTATATTTAATCTCATGGACACTTATAAAATAGTAAACACTAATCAGATCTAATTAAATTGTAAAAATTCAGTCCACATGAAATTATACCAATCGATACCAAATCATCACTACATAGTTTAAAACAAAGTCGCTTTCCTCCATCTATCTTAATATATATAAATCTCGTGTCACAATGTTTGTCCTCAATGGACTCCTAAACCACTTAACCGATTATAATAAAATTCGCACACCATGTGCAGTTCGATCCAACTTGAGAGATAGGATAGTTTAAACATGTAGGTACCACGGGCGAAGCCGGGGCGGACCGCTAGTGTGTCTATATATCTTTAAAATTACGTTACAGATTTTAATAGGGTTGATGGGGTCACGGACGAATTCTACCTACCACAGTGGGGTTTTGGTCGGTAGAAATCCGACATAACGCGCTGTCTAAAACCTAATAAATTGTATACTAAAACCTTCCTCTTAAATCACTCTATCCATTAAAAAAATTCCACATCAAAGCCGTTGCGTAGTTTTAAAGATTTAAGCATACATACGGACAGAGAAAGCGACTTTGTTTTATACTATGTAGTGATTTGTTAAGTTTTACACAGTCTGAAAGCTTATTTTCTTCATTCCTATTTTTTATTTATGTTTCATATAAAAAGCCCCTTTTGTATCAAAAACACAGCATTTTAAACAAAAAACATACCACTTTTTTTCAATTTTCTTACATCTACGCAAGGCATATAAGTTGTTTCCCTTCGTCCATTTGGAATTGTACTTTATCAGAGTTGGCTGCTTTATCCGCTGTTTTTGAGAGAGCACTTGCCAAGAATACGAGGGCCACACCCATTGATGTGACGTAAAGTGCCCAACCTGAAAAAAAAGGAAAAAAATATTTTAATCAGTGATTTCCTACTAATATTATAAATGCGAAAGTTTGTGAGGATGGATGTGTGTGTATGTAAATATGCATGTATGTTTGTTATTCTTTCACGCAAATACTACTGAACCGATTACAATAAAATTTAGCACACATATAGAGGGTAACTTGCATTAACACATAGGATAGGTTTTATCCCGGAATCTCAGGAAGAGGAACTATGCGGGTTTTTCTTTAAAAACGCGGGCGATGCCGCGGGCGGAAAGCTAGTATTATTATAATCACAAAAAAATAATGTAGTATAAGAAATTACACGGGGCGCTGGGTTAAATATTAGTTTGAATGTAATAAGAATTTACTGCAATTCTACACAACTGCCTAATTGAAGTAGGTAGTTGATAACAAATCACAGCAAGTCAACGACTATTAACAAAGTGAGGGTAGTTGGGTCAAACGTGGTATAAACAATGTTTGAGCACCATGGCACGATTCGTAAGAATGCGCCACGATTCAAAGAAAAGCGGCATTTTATAGTATTCTACAGCTAAGCATGTTCAAACAGGAAATAGTGACAACTACTGACTATTCATAGAATTTAATCTTCTATAATATAAAAATGAATCCCAAAATGTGTTGGTAAGCGCATAACTTGAGAACGGCTGAACCGATTTCGTTAATTCTTTTTTTATTATATTCCTTGAAGTACGAGGATGGTTCTTATGTAGAGAAAACGTAAATATGTACCACGGGCGAAGCCGGGGCGGACAGCTAGTATTTAATATTAAATTCAAAGTTACGTCTAACAGTAGGCTATGTGAACTACGCACCCGACTTTACATTTGTTTGTGTTCATTTGATATGTAAAAAGTAAAAAGTTGTCGTTGTTTCTTATAGATAGACGTTTTTAATTGATTGTAGTGCACTTTTTTCGTTTGTAGTTGAGCATAAAAAAATATTTTAATTTTAAGCAATTTTTCCTCTAAGGGAAGGGAAGCGAATTATTCCTATTATTTTAAACTGTATTTATTTAAATAACTTACCAATAGAACAATCCCCAGGTATATATGGTTCAGAATATTCTCCGCACAGTCGCTTCACGCGAGGAGCACCCCAGCCCCAGGGGTAGAGTAGCAGCCCTAGGACTCCAAAGAGACCTGAAATTGTTTTATGTAGTGATAAGATAAGAAATATTAAACAACTAGGTTCTCGCCCGCAGCTTCACGCGCTTATTAAATTTGTTTTATGTAGTGATATGATAAGAAATATGAACTAGCTTTCATCCCCAGCTTCGTCCGCATAGTCAAAGGAAAACCCGCATAGTTCCCTTACCTGTTGGATTTTCAGGATAAAACTATCCTATGTGCTAAGAAAAGTTACCCTCTATATGTGTGCCGAATTTCATGAAAATCGGTTCAGCAGTTTTTGCGTGAAGGAATAACAAATATACAAACTTTCGCATTTATAATATTAGTTTGAAAGGATAGTTTGATCTTCTTTCTTCTTTCAATTGCCACTGAACAATATTTGATGATACTTGACAGTGATGTAGCTTATAATATGTAATGTGAATAACACAAAAATATATAAAGATAGAGACAGACTTTATTTGCCTGCAGGTTCGTTAGTTAGCGCGGGACATCTTGTATATAATAAGTTATATCCATATACTAAAACATAACACACTAAAAACTATAAACTAAATTAAATATTATTTTTTCCAAGTTTTTATTACATAGCTGGTAGGTCTGTAAGTTTAAGATTATTTGATAATTATTAATTTAATTTCTATTAATCAGTCAATATTATATCAGAGAGACTGAGTTATTTTCGCATTTATAATATTAGTTAGGATAATATTTTGTAATTATAAATTAAATTAATAATCATCAGCCGAGATTCTATATAGATACTAGCTTTCCGCCCGCGGCTTCGCCCGCGTTTTCAGAGAAAACC
>CAJQZM010019911.1:0-12624 GCA_907164665.1 Colias nastes | reverse complement strand
CACCCCAACCTTACCTAACTTAACTATTCTATTCTGCGCCAATTCTGTGTTACGATCGCCTTTTTGGCACCTATGTTAAGTGTAAACAAGTGGCAACTTTAAGTCGGCACCTTCCAAATCGTAACTTTTCAGACATGCTATGAAGTGATGATTAAGATAATAAATAAAACAAACAATACTTACCCAGTTACTACAACGAAAAAATCCATTATGTTCCAAATGTTTCTAAGATACGATCCCCTGTGTAAAACAAAACCTAAGGCTAAAATTTTTAACGAGGCTTCTACACAAAATATTCCTAAAAAGTACGCCTCGGTCTTTTCCTGTAACAAACGAAAAACAATTTATTAGAAATATATGCATATGTGGAATAATATAGCATCTCTTAGTTTTCAGCATAAACTTAGATTATGGAATATCTGTATGTGGAATAGCCGAAGAAAAGGCTTGTTTCAGTTTTTTCAGTAAATTATTATATGGGCCAAATATGTAGTAAACGCAAGAATTAATAATAATTATTGTTTCCTATGGAGATATGTACTTTTAAAAACATTTATTTCAGAGAGAATAACACAAAAGTTATAAGATATACACATTCTTAAGTTTTTTCAATACCTACATCTTACTACTTCATTCTGATTCGAAAACGGTCTGTCTCTAATAAACGTCACTTTTTACACTATCACATTAAAAAAAACATAACAGTCCAAAATCTTAAATTGTATAATAAACAAAGTCCATTCGTACGTACCAGATTCTGTGCTAAGATGGTCTTATCGCCGTTTGGCAGATGCTCCTCCAGCGCCAGCACCACGCAGTTGGCGATGATGGTGAGCAGCACCGCGTACTCGAAAGGCGGCCACTCGATAATGAACTTTGTATACCTGGAATTGATAACAGTTTTGATAATACTCGAATGGAAGTATAGAGGTTTTGAAAATGTTCAAGTTGAACTATTCTAGCTGTGGTACTATGTAATATTTCTTAGAATCAAGAAAAATGAAATTCATTTTTCTTTTCATAGAAATTACACATAATATCATGTCCGTCTAGTAATATTATCCAAAAGTATATAATATTAAGTTGTACAAATATAAATTATTAAGTCGCAAAAAAGTAAACTATCAGTTAGTGTAAAATATGATAAATGTATTATATCTACAATTTTTTGTATTTTTCTTGTGATTAGATCTCACAAAAACACCATACATTTATCTGACGTGAGACGTCTTAACGAAACTCATAATAGTGACAAACACCTCACACATTTTAACACAGTCCACTAAAATTTTAATTCATATATTAAAACCTAGTCAAGAGGGTTCTCAGTGATTTTATCCCGACATATAGCTACGTTAGATTTAAATTGGATGTCATTTCCTACTCAACGTTGAATGTAATTACGTTGGTAATGAGACCGTGAGGCTCGCGATTGCATTACTTTCCGATTATACGAGGTTTATGCCATTAAATGAAGCGTCAATGGATCGAATATGTTACAATCGGGGGAACATAATTCAGTTTGAAGGAAACGTGTTGGTGGTTTCAAATTATGGTAAGATGTTGAAAATAAGTGGAATATGTGTAGATTAAAGCCTTAGTATAGAGTTTTTATAATCTAAACATCATCCCGAGAAATAGACTTTAAGTCAGGTACAGCATTTTTTTTGTTATGTTGATGTTTCGTTGGATTCTGCTGCACGATACAAAAATGGCACCTTATAATTTTTATTTAAATTTGAAGTATCCTTGTTTCAATTAGTAAGTGTCATCACTTAGGTACTAATTGAAACAAGGATAATTCAAATCCTCCTAACGATAACATTAAACATCTACAGAGTTATAGATTTATTTAAGTTTTAAATTAATTTATTTTAATTCACAACATTTTATTCTATCTAAGAGATGATAATTACAACTCACCCTTACCCTAAACTCTACCCTTTCCCATTAAAAACAGTTACAACGTGACGAAAGAAGTAGAACAGAAAAGAAAAAGTCGTAGCGTAAAAGCAAAATAGTTGGCTTCTGTAGACGTACAAAGATACTCGCAAAGCTTTGTTTACAAAATGCATGCGAAAAACGACGCTTGTTAAATTATGTATTAAGCATTAAGGATTCCTACCGCGTGGGTATGTCATGTTAATCTGTACTGATGGTGAACCAGGGTCTAGTTAATATTAATATTCACAAGTTTCTAACTAAAATCTTTAAGAGAAGACGTTATTAGCTGACAAATTGTGTAGATATTGTATGATGTGGTGACACGTCATGTATTTGTGAATTGCATTTTATTATTACCTACTTACATGAATACTACGTTTATAACACCTAGTATGTAAAAATAATAATGATGCGGTTTTCTTTTGAAAATTTATATAAGTTATAAAATAAATTACAACAACAATCAGTTTCAAATCTTTGCCAATTCATAAAAAACTACCTAATACGTGATTTTATAGCAAAGTCTGTGCCAGTCAGTTCTATGTCTATTTATCTAAAATGCGGCTTAATTTATCATTACATAGTTGTTCAGGTATTCACCTCCGTATAGGATTTTCGTCGGAGAATATAAAGAGCGAGCTGGGCCCCGGAGTAGCGGGCTGGTGCGCGCCGCCCATGGTATCAGCTGGCGCCGCGCGAGCCTGCGCGCCCGCCGCCTCCTGCGCTGCCGCCAACCTGGAAATGTATGTTTGGTATATAAGAAAATGTCACTTTATTCACCAGCATCATAATTGGTTAAAAAACATTATCATCATTACGTCATCTTTGGGAAGACCCCCGGTGGTATACAGGAATATGTTGAAGTTGTATCGACGTCACCATAATAGTCAACATTATGTCATGTTTGGGGGTCTAAGGTTATATATAAGAATATGTCAAAGATTTATCATCACCATCATAATTGGTTAACATTATCATCATTAAGTCATGTTTGGGGTTTGAGTGTTGAAATCACCAAAACAATGTTTAAGTATAATAAAGAACATAGTTATCAGCATCATTATAAGACCTATTTTATTAAGGGATGCCTATGAGGGTAAAACAAGACCATAAGCATGTCCACGAAGCTGGTTGGTAGATTTCACATGTCGATGAACTTTTTGGTTCAACTGAGCTATCGAGTTTCGATGTTTATTCCATGATTAGAACAGTGTTTATTTAGAAAAGTAAAATGATTCAAGTTTATGTTGACTCGGTCACAAGAAGTAAATTGATTTTCCTTAGAATAGTATCTATAGGTATTAGTCAATGTAATGAATAATTCGAACGTATTAATTTGGGATAGGTCACAAGAGAAATATTATATTCGTAGTACTCAGCAACGTAAAAATAAAGAAAACACGGAAACACTTCGTTGCATATTTAATATGGTGAGTACCTAAGGTGTATACTGTATGTTATTGTAAAAAAGTAGTATATTGATGAAATTGTTTATTCCACACTACTTTTAAATATTTACCTTCACTAATTTATGTATTTTGAATATTTACATTAGCTAACTATACTATTATTATGCAGAGGAAATATTTGATATTTTAGGTTTATGTTTTGTTTATGTTTATAATGTATAAATTGGAAACAAAAACATTCATGCATTAAATATGAAAGGTAAGAAATAGATACAAAATACGCGTATAACCGTTATCTTCCAAATTTCCATAAACGTGAGGCACTAAGAACAATATTGTGAATAAGTACAAAACCGTATCGTAAAGTATCGAAATATACAATTCATCTTAAACTTCAACGAATCAAATTATAACCATACCGAACATAGGTACATGTGGACATAGATTACTAGTTACATTAGGCTGGTGAGCGTCTAGCGTCAAAGGCAGTAATCGATTCGTTTTAAACAGCATATAAAGCCTTGCTGAAAAGACTTATTTGAGCGTTTATTCATTTTAACTACAGTAGCGTGTCACAACATTGTAACAATCGTCATGTCCGTCGTACCGCTTAGCGAAATTATCATTAATTGTAACATAATGTACCGGAAACATTAATTTTGTGATACTGGACTTTCATGAAGGTGATATAAAAACATATTAAATGTTAAAGATGAAATTTGTTAAACGATGAGTCGCGTTTTATCTAACTCATTATTTAAAACTTCGAGCTTTTTGAGATAGATGTGAAGACGAGGATTGGTCTTATTATTACTGTTATTACTTAAGTCTTTAAAATTGATTTGGATAAAGTTGTGTATATAGATCTATAATGAAATAAAATAAAGCTACAATAATCCGATAATAGATAAAAAAGAAGAATACTTTTTATCGAAATACCGCGGGAGCGTAACCTCGAGTTTAGTCCAGTAAATTATGTATCATGTAACAAAAAAATTGTAGTGATCGTATGTGAAATTAGTTTATGTTATAAAACGTGAAGCAACTTTTTCAATTTAATAAATCGTCTAGATTTTGATAGTAAACGTTCCAATATACAAAGAGCGCAAAAAAGAAATAGGTACTTAACTCAATATGCCTAGCCATGAAGGACTTGGATTCTAAGCATAATATGAAATAAAATAACGCTAGAATACATCATAATATGAAAGCCTCTAACCATCTGATACGCCACAATCCCAGGAGCTTTTCGTATTTAAACCGTGTGTGTATGACAGTATTAATTAATTTAATGCACTCTTTGACTCCCCTTCTATTTAGTGGGATTCACAAGCCACTGACCTACATTTCGCTTGTCTATTAAATTCTTATGGTTTTGTTGTGAACGCAAAGGCTTCGTAACTATCGACGATTTCGCATTACATTACAGTTTGACGTCAATGGCTATTGTGAATATAAGCTGTATATGTAGCTGAGTTTGCATGTAAAACTAGATTTGATTATAGCCCTGATTTAAAGTAGTGACACTGTTGTGTGAGGTAAATTACATGTTTTGTTATTTATGTTTATTATTTTTTCATACTATGAATCAAAGTCGAATCAACTTTAGTGAAGAAATATGCTACAAAATTGCAATTGTTTATAACTTTAGATTTAACAAAACAATTATGAAGTTTTATAATAAAATGTATATGGAAGTAATTTATTTATTTAAACTTACAAGAACATTATTAAAAATGTTAATAGCTGTAGATACAAAAAAAATAAAATTATCTTTTACTTGGTACAGAATTTAGATCGCTATTTCGCTATTAATAGTTGTCTTGTTCGATTCATTAATTGCATATAATATGTTATGCGATTACTTACATAAATGAGCTTCAATAATCAATAAAATACACATTTGAACTGTCCCCTTTGATATCACTTTTAACAATTAAAGAACGACCCGGCCGACGCTCATTATAAACATCTTCATTACGAATAGATACTTGTGTCAAGAAATATTTCCAATTACCTTCAAACGAAAATTAATTTAAAGATTTGACTGCACTACAGAGTATCTAGAAGATTGTCTGCTGATGTATAAAATTGAGTTTTATGTCTTTTTTAAGTCAATTTAAAATGACTTATTTTATTAATTTCCTTAAAAACATTAAACTAGCTAAATCTTATTGTCAATCCCATCAATAAAACAAATTTGTTTTTCTGTCTGGTCTACTATAAATAGCGTTTAATATTAAGTACAAAACAGCTATTAAATAAGAGTAAGTAGATACTTACAGTCAATTATTTCATCGTAAAAACAAAATAAATAATGATATAATATGACCACGCGTTCTGTTGTCCGAGTTAACAATAATATGGGTATTAATATTGTTCAAATAATTAATACGTCGCTAGATAATTAGAATACCCTATTATTATGATAGCAAATTAACTTGCCTATAAATAAAATTTGTTTAATATTGTTCGACATAATGTAAATGTCATGAAGCCGCGAAATACACTTATATAAAATACAATGTTATAGTGTAACCGTATTAGTCAAAATATAATCATATGTATTATGCAGTGAAACTCGAATTTAGCAATAGTTTTAACCGACTTCAATAAAGAGGAAGTGATCAAATTGTCATTGTTTAAGTACCAATGTGTACCTACACCTTTTTATCGTTTTAATTTTTTTATATTATTTTGAAAAGGTGTACATCTGGTAATTTGGTGGTTATAATCCCATTTAATAAGGCGTATTTAATATACTTCGTCTGCATCACTACTTGAAGATGCAGTTTCCTGACAAAAAAAATGTTACGTTAAACTCATAGGTAATAAACCTACTGCATAAATTAAATGAATAGAACGTACCTTATATTCTAAGACTAAACTTTATTGAACTTTTATCAATTTATTAAATGAATTTTAATTTTTTATTTTTTTTTATTGGTAATAGGGAAGCCCTTGACCACGATCTCGCCTGATGTTAAGCTGAGATGTGGTCTAAGATGGAACGCGCTTCCCTAGAAGGTACCTGTTCACTCTTCGCTTGAATGTTCGCTTGATGCAGTTTAATGTGAATAAATAAATACAGTTAGGTAGGTACTACATTAATAATTAGGATAATAAGAGAGCTATACATGAACATTTAATCAATATACGGAACCTGCGTAACCTAAATGTTCATTAATGATATTGAAATAATGATATAAGGTAATTAGGTAAACATATTTGACGTAAGATAAATGCATATTTGTTTGTTTCTATGGGCGATTTAAAGTACTTTATGTTTATAAAGTTTATTCTAACCGTTATCAATGTGATTATTATTTGTGAAGGTATTATTCAAAAGCTAATTAACAGTTCATAGAACATTACACATAGGATAGGTACACCTCTTTGGAATGATTTTGGAAATTATATTTCCTTAGCCAGATTCATTAACTAGTATACATTTTAATTATAGACTAGCTCTACACTTTAGCTTTATTACCTACCACAATTTGCTATAAATTTATGAGACAGTGGAGTAGTTATTTATGAGGTAACTGAAGTAAAATATTAATGGCATTGACATATGAGTTTTTGATGGTTCGTTACAGTCATTCTCAATTAGCCATAAAATACAAATATAGACATATTACAAGAAATAAAATAGCTTATTATGAATTGGTTAAGGCTCTTAGTCTAGGTTTCAAAGAAAACTATTCGAGATTCAGGTATATTTGAAAAGTCGTCTATGATACTATAACCTCTGAATGTTTTGGTTTATATTTAAGTATTGTCAAGAGCAGAAGTTTTTTTCTTTATATTTAACGCAACGAAATATTTAACTATCAATGCTAAACAAGCATTACCATTAAACATTTTAAAACAACGTGCTCACAATTGAAGGCGAATTAACTAATGTTGTAACTTACTCATTTACGTGTACTAATTTAAATCGTATTTTACCTAAAACCACAAAATCACTACATATGAGTAGTAGGTATAAAACAAAGTTGCTTTCTCTATCCCTATGTATGCTTAAATCTTAAAAACTACGCAACGGATTTTGATGCGGTTTTTTGAATTTACTCTTTACTCTTTATTGTACAACATATTAAAATTTCTTCAAGGTTCAAGGTTTTAGTATATAATTTATTAGATTTTAGAAAAAGCGGGTGAACCCGCCGGTAGAAGCTAGTAAATTATAAAGAAAACAAAAAGAAAGCTATGCCTGTTAAGTATAATGTTTCGTTCCTTCTGTAAAATTGTAAAGAAATCCAAACTAAATAATATAACAATACTCGATTGAAAGAACATTGCCTCTCCAGTTCAAATTAGGTATTATTGATTAAATCACACAATAAACGAACGTTATGAAAATGGAAAAAGAGACTTATTCGAAATGCAGAAATGGAATAAAAATGACATATGACTTAATTTCTGTTGGTAGCGTTAGTTCTAACTATATTCTAACTTCTATATCGCATTTGTTTTAGTAATATAATACCAACTGTATGCGTGTTAAGATAAATCATTGCTATATAAACTTATACGGGATTTTACTTATACGGTTAGTAATACTTTTAACTTACAAAGAACCAGTTAGAATAAACCAATCAATAGACTACTATTAGTTCAAATACTATATTTTTTTAGATCAACAATGTAAATACTGTGAATTGTACAATTTAATTGCAGTTGCACACACTGCCTGACGAACCGCGTCATGTGACAGATTCAGAAAACTCATAAAATCCTAACGTACTATGTTCGTAAATCTTTGTTTGAAACATTAACTAATTACTGATCCTTGATCCGAAGCCGAAACAAAACATATAAAAATATGCACACACTTATAACTGCACGTTGGCCGTGACATCGCCAAGTTTCTTTATTTTACGTTAGGTACACTTACCGCATTCTAGTTGGCTATTTTCCATTTTGCCGATTTATAGAGTCACAATTCTCACATAACATGTTATTAGCCCGGATTACCGGAATATATTGTGGCAGATAACTTAGCCAAACCTTTTTCAGTGTTTTCAAATATTTACGTGAAAAATTTTTACTCGAGCTTTTCATTTCTTCGTTCCGTTATTGGAATTTGAATTATTGACTTCTACGAATAATTATAAATTCATGGAAATACTGTTATTGTTGTAAACCTCAAAGTTTAAATTGTTGGCTCTTTTAAATTTCATGGATAATGGAAAGTGATGAAATATTCGCGCCAATTTTTTAATCGTCTTTTTTTAATTGCCAGTTTTACGAAATGTGTTCGAATATTTATGCTAGGAGTAGGTACGAGCAAAATGATTTAGTTCATTGAAATGTTACATTTTTTAGGCCTAACCTTGCGTTTTTTAGAGGACGCAATTTTGTTTTTTTGATATGTAGGGGGGGTCAGTGTGAAGCTAAAACCAAGTTTGTGGGGTCGCCACCCTTGTCCCACGGCCGCCATCTTGAAAATAGCGGTTGGAATGGTTTTTACGATATATCTCTTAAACTATTTATTTGATAAAAAAATATCGTTAACATTATTTGTTGCAAATTAAATTCTCTACAACTTTGGTCCAGTAACTTTTTGTCGTAGAACTATAAATAAAAAAGTTATAAGCGAAAATGTTCAGAAATTAGAGATGTTTATATTTTTCAATAAAACTTTTTTTTATAATTTTACGAAGAAATGATATCAGACCATTTTTGTAGATTGTTTTTCGAGGAACAACTTTTACCTACAACATTTTTTCATTACGTCAATAGCTAAGGTTTTACAGCGCTCAGAAGTGAGTACTATTTTTCAGTAGTAACTATACATAATATATTGGCTATTGGCTCTTTTCCTAGACTCCACAACAATGGAAGCACACTGCAGAACATTTCAGCCCTGCTTTTCGACGTAAAAAAAACGCGCTTCCAGACTCTATCTCCTGGGTGGTGGGGAAAAGATTCAATAATTAATTATTAATGATATTGCAAAATTAATTATTAAAAATATTATAATAACAAAAAAAAAAACAATTACTGATGACAAATTATTATTTACACACATAATATAAGTATACTGTATAGATCAGAGTACTCACTTCGGAGCGCTGTAAAACCTTAGCTATTTACTTAATGACAAAATGTTGTATATAAAAGTTGTTCCTCGAAAAACAATCTACAAAAATGGTCTGATATCATTTCTTCGTAAAATTATAAAAAAAAGTTTTATTGAAAAATATAAATATCTCTAATTTCTGAACATTTTCGCTTATAACTTTTTTATTTATAGTTCTACGACAAAAAGTTACTGGACCAAAGTTGTAGAGAATTTAATTTGCAACAAATAATGTTACTCAATGTTTTTCATCAAATAAATAGTTTAAGAGATATATCGTAAAAACCATATCAACCGCTATTTTCAAGATGGCGGCCGTGGGACAAGGGTGGCGACCCCACAAACTTGGTGATAGCTTCATACTGACCCCCCCTACACATCAAAAAAATAAAATTGCGTCCTCTAAAAAATGCAACCCCAAATGTAACTTTTCAATGGAGTAATTGCTTATTTATAGAGTAATTTAAATGATTATTTTTTTAGTATAAATTTAATTAGTAAAGGTTACAGATAAACCCAATATTGTATCTGTAGATTATGTTCCACAACAATGTGTTCCCGCCATTTCTTGGCGGGCTTGTTTCTTTTTTTTTACATTTACTACAGCTTATAATTTATATGCGATATTATTTTCGGTGATGATTGTATATTTCATTGAATTCATAACTAATAACAGTTATAACATACAAGATACAACACTTATTTTATTGGAGCCTAATTTATTTTTTTATAGTTTTCAACACTTATTATTATTAAGGAGATTTTATGTTTTGTATTAACTACATAAAAATATCTTGTGTTTCTAACTTTCTTGTGATTTTAAAATACCTATTGTCTTTTTTTTTGTTAAAAAAAGTTTTTACTGAGTATTTTGTTTTTAATCCCGGGTCAATAGGGGCCTAATCAGGACAGTGGTAAAATAAAAAGTAAAAAATAAAAAATCGACGTTTTTAAAAAAAAAAAAATGTAATAGGTATAAAAACCCAGTTATATAAACAACAATACCTGTAACCTGTTTGGTCTTTCCCATATAGCTGTAATCTTTTACTTGCCTTCAGTCCATGGTTGTTGGAATTAAGTATATTATTGTATTAAAAAGTACTTATTTCTTCATTGTTCGACCATAAACTACATTAAAAGTTAATGGCATGGTTCTATTGTAAATAAGCAAAAGGACGACACTATAAAATATACTTTTAAAATTCTTTTTATCTTTTAATACGCTCTATAGCATTATACATTAGATATTTTATAAGTTAATTAATGATATTATTGTAAATCGCCAAGACATCCTACAGTCTGTACAAGACACTGACAAATTATAACAACACACTACGGGGTTTTCCAACAGATGCCCATTATCATAACGGCTGGGATGACCTCGATGCCTACATCAATAGGAAAAAATAATCTCTGGGCGGGTTCCAAGAGGCTTTGGCTGAAATGACAGACGCGACGGCGCCGGTCTCCGCCCGACTTTGTGGCGCCTACAGATACCATTGCGATGGGATGCGGATTCTTTATCTAGACTACTACTTCATTCATCTTGAGTTTACATTTGTCGATATGATCATTGATCATATTATATAATTATAGACGATTGCGTTAAATATAGATGTTGAATGATGTCTTTCAGAGAGAACAAAATTACTTTGATACGAGGTTTTGAAACTTAATCATCGCATCCACAAATTGACTGCTCGTGAAAATTTGCAACGGAACCTGTATCTCAAAAAATAGAGCTGCTTCAAAAATCTGAGTACCTATACGCAATAAACGCACCAAAATTAGTGCAAAAGAGAAGAAAAACGATCCTACGACGATTAAAACGCAGTAGGTAATAATACCAAATCTTACAACAGCAAACGAAATAAGTAGAATAAATATTGTGAAAGACATCAACATTTTGTCTCACTGTGACTAATGGACACAAACGAATAGTCATTCTTCCCAGCACGTGAATCATATTTGTGAAAACACGGTTTTGCTGAAACCATTAACCGTTCTACGAACAGACTACGTAGCTGGAATTGTTCATAACTAATTATACAGCTCTGATTTAAACTAGACTAATTAGCAAGTCAGCTAGATATTATTTGATTTAATTATTTATTTACATTGATATTGAAATAGAGATAAAATTGGGTCGAATAAAAATTTATTAATATTAAATAGGTAATCATTTAGGTTGGTAACAAATGGTCCACTTAAATATATTTACGTAACATTAATGACAATTTTTTGATAATAACATAATATTAAGTGGATGAAAGTGTTAACATAACAAAAATATCTGTTGTATATACCGACGCCTTTAGATCACTACATAGTATAAAACAAAGTCGCTTTCTCTGTCCCTATGTCCCTATGTCCCTTTGTATGCTTAAATCTTTAAAACTACGCAACGGATTTTGATGCGGTTTTTTTTAATAGATAGAGTGATTCAAGAGGAAGGTTTTAGTATATAATTTATTAGGTTTTAGACAAAGCGGGCGAAGCCGCGGGCGGTAAGCTAGTTTAAAATAAAACAAAAAATTCACTATTTTAAGACAGTGAATAACTTTATTCAGTACCTATTCACTATCTTAAAATATCACCTCAAATAAAAATATGATCATAATAGCTCAAGCACTAAACCCAGAAGAAGCGAGAGCGTTAATTAAAAAACCCTTGGTATTTTAATCGGATTCAAAACAAACACTGCGAAACTTGTTAATGAACCTACGTGTTACGATTAAGTTACATAACTCCTGCAGCTTTGTTCTTTGGAGGGTAGCCAGAATTATGTCCTTGGTCCTTTCGATAGATGGCGCCGACGCGACGGGACCCGGTTATTATACTATTCTACAGAGGTCGATTCGGGGACGGAATACGCACTGTCAACAATATTCCGCCCTGCTGATAGACTGCGAAACAACATTGTTTGATAGCCATCAAGTTATAACGCTCTTTAAGCTGTGTTTTTTAATATTTGTCTTCTTGGTGTACCTATGTAGGTTATTGTATTGTATCGATTGATTACTTTTAATTTATAAGTACTTAATTGTTAAATATTGTATTTCATGCTAATTATTCTGTGTTTACTGTCTTAACAGTTTATTATTAATAATATTCATTGCTTTTGTTGTTTCTTCTATAGTCTACTTGATAAGTTGAAAATGGCGTAAAATAGAGATAAGTCTC
>CAJQZM010019910.1:0-10708 GCA_907164665.1 Colias nastes | reverse complement strand
GGACGCGAATAGGCATGTGGACGCGAACAGGCACAATGACCCTATTTTATTTTGCTTTGCATTTTAAATCACTGATATAAAAAATAAATTATAATGTATGTAATTAAATTTAATACGATGATTGAATTAAAATATACCTACTTATTGCATTGCCTGCAAAAACTATGTTACCTATCAACTGCCAAAATAAAAAGAAATATCATTGGTATTTGGTAAAATGATTGCTTTTTGCTTAATTAATTTGAATAAGGTACCTATACAAATATAAAATAGGTACCTATCTACCTAGTTAAATTCATTGTGTAGTAGTTTGCAATAGCCTACAACAACAATAATTGTAGATATAGCATTGAAATAAAATCATCAGCAATATTTAATAAAATAGGAAATTAGGTATGTTACCTACTTAAAAAAGTCTCATTTAAGTATCTTATCAAATAAATAAACAAAAACAAATAAAACCAAATCCCAATAACTCGTCCATTCTAACCTTTTTAATGTTGTTTTAATATGCTTAGACCGAAATCCAAAAATAATGATAGGTATGCAAATTATAAATATTTTACAAATTAAATTTTAAGGTCATGTAGGTTCCTATATTTATTTTTTTTAATTACCTATATACCTATATCAGTAATTTGAAAAACAACATGCGTAGAAACTGCCACCTTATCTAAATAAATGAATTCAGAATTATGAAAAAATAAAAACAAAATAGGAAAGTTCAAAGTAGGTACCTCAGTCTTCTGCGAAATAAAATTAAATCTTTTCTGTTATCAATGGATATCTATAATTATATCGGGTATATGTAATATGTATACCTATTTGCTTATAATGAAATAAAGATAACAAGAATACCTAATAAAACTAATAAACAAGACATGTGAGAATGTCTTTAATTAAATTTAAAGTTAAAAACTCTACATCCCTATAAAATTATTGTAAGTGCGTTTTGCGTTATACCCGATAAACCCAATAATAACAGCATTGATCACTACTTATTATTATACCTAACATTAATATTTAAATATTTCTTAGTCTAGTTTAGATAAAAAAAATGAAACAATTTTACCAAATATTTTTCAATTAAATTTAAGGATTACTTACCTACTAAATAACTTGGCTATCAAAAATGTACGCTAACCAAAACAATTCTCACCCATAGCACAGATTAGATACTAGCCAGATTTTATGAATTCAGTATTTTTATATTCATTAGGAATCTTCCTACCTACATATTAAGTGTGTGTCAAATGAGCTAAGTAACAAAAAACCTGTCACGTTGTAACCTGGTATTCAAAAATAAATAAATTAGGTATACAGACAGAAAAAAGAATAAAATGTGAAAAATCGCAACGCGAAAACAATGTTTTGTTAAAGTATCAAAACGTGGGAACCATAAGGGGCGGTTACCGCCAAAATTTCAAGGGTGACACTTGAAACATCAAAGCGCGGGAAATTTTGGAAAAAAAAATAACTCGGAAGAAAACCGCAGACGATTATTTTGGCGACAACAATTCTGTTGTTAAACTTCTTGTGAATGCCCAAGTGGGTAGACAGATCATGGAAACTTTAGTTTTTAACTCGCTCCGCTAAATGAACTATCTTTTTTGTTAGCTGGAATTAAAATGACTATCACTAACCACATACATATTAACAAAATAGGTACCTATTTATGTAAATGACGTCTGATTCAACATATTATTCAACGCAACAATGTAATTTGTTATTTATGGTTTATTTTATCTACCATATCGCATATGTTTTCATGCCTTGTGAAGTCCTACTATTTATTATTTAATTAAACTTTGGTACTTCATCATCCAATGAAATAAACTTTCCGATAAGAAGTCAGTGTTTAGAAAATTTTCTTGAAAAAGTTTAATTCTTGAAATACTCACTCTTGTCTCTTACTACCGCGATTGAAAACCCTGAAATCTATTTTAAATGAATGTACATAATAAATCTTTAGCATTTTAGAAGTTATACACGAATAGGATATATACAATAAGAGAGACAGTGATAAATACAAAATCAATATTTGGTAAAATAAGTACCTTGCATCGGTACACTTTTACCAAAGTGTTTCCATTTCTTTTTACAATTACTCTTAGAAAACAAATTTAAAATTAAGTAATAATTAATTTGTGTTACTGAATAGCGATATATTTATTTAGTTGACGTCAATCAGAATTTTTGCGAATAATAAACCACAGAGTAATATAGCATGTTTACAAGTTGCCACAGATAACAAAGGCGTCGCATAGACTATGACATTAAATCAATTTATACTTTAAAACCCGTCGAGATATTATATTGTTGACAAATTATATCGCAGAGGTGTTTTAATTAAAGGTCACTGTTTCATTTATTGCAATTATCACGTGATATACAAATGTTGTTGTTAAGAATTGAACTATATTAATATTAGTTTTGAAAAAGCATATTACAAGCATAATTGAGCAGTTTGAGTAATTAAACTTTCTTAGTTCGTGAAGTGAACTTTTACAAACGTAAGAAACGAAGGTAGAAGTAGGCACGTAAATAATTAGAAGGAAATTTTCCGTTCTGTAAATTACAGCAATTGTAAGAAAAAAAGGAAGGAAAAAATATGTTTTATTTAAATTGCAAACTATGTTTAAAGCATTTTTGCAGAAATGTTTTGGATTTAAAAGCTGTTTACCTCATGTTTTATTAATATATTTTTGTTTAGGTTAAAAAAGTAATAATAACGTAGGTAGGTACTTTCAATTTTAACTTAGCCTACAGTTCAATCATTGACATTAATGAATACAAAAACCATAATTATGAACGCTAAAAATATCTAGGTGACTTACCTAATAACTATAATTCTTGTATGTTGTTTTGAACGAAATATTCTAATAAGACATAACAAGAAATATTATTGCTCGGATAACAAAACCCCCTTGTATGACAAATGAGTAGTAGGTACAGATAAAAAGTGTTGCTTTTTATAACTATAAAAAGTGAGAAATTATAAAACGTAAGAGCTAATGAATTGGTTATAATACGCGCAGTAATTTTTATAGTCCATTGTGAAGAGTTGCCAGTATCAACTATGTATCCTATTTTTATTGCCAGACCAAAAAAGGCAAATTATAGGTACATTCAGATAATATAATTTTTAAATCAGCAGCTAATAAAATTGTCATGAAAACAATATAATTGACCATTACTAACTATTGTATATTACTTTGTATTAAAGAAATTAATATTTAACAGCAACTGTCATTGAAATAAAGTTTTTATTTTGTAGAGATTGTAATTAGAATCGATAAGGTGTTATTAAAACACTATTAAATAATTAATACTGTTACTGTACTTGCGAGTTTATTTTTTTTATTTTTATTGCTTTTTAGAAATGGAAAATTTTAGTGAAAGTTTTATTGCAGATATACGAACTATCTTATTGAATTTTATTAAGTATTTTAAATGATCGTCTTGTTCTAACACAACATAATAAAATACCTATAGGTAGGTACCTACCTAAGTGGTTTAAAAGTAGATTTATTAAATAATTAAATTTTATAAGCCCTAATTTACCAAAGTCAAACTTTTTCTTATCATATTCATAACCAAATTGATCTGAAAATGATTCATGTTATACGGAAAATATTGGAAAAACTATCCTTTAATTTGCAGTAACTGGCAAATTCAAAATGACATAGTAGAGAACTAGGGTTGACGCATATTTTATAGAAATACTGTATCGCGTAAAGTTTGCCTAGCAAAAATAGCCGAAAGTCACAATTTGAACACCGGTATACCATTGCAAAAAAATATAATTAACTGCATTAAGATTAAATTTTATTTATACCTACTTTAGATAGATGTCATAATATCACCTCATTCTTACCTAATAGATAATATATTTCTAGAGCCATATTATTTTTTTACAGAAAAAATCATTTTATAACACTTTTGCCAACCCTAGATTAAATAAAATTTACTCAGTATTTACGTGTTTAACAAATTTGTACCGTCACTGTCTGTAATAAAAGACTTCCTTTGAAGTATTTGATAGTGGCCACGTAAATATACGGAATTTTATACTGAATTACACAATAATAGGCATGACGAAAGATTTTCAAATCCTCTTCCATAATGTGTGTATACGTTTACTATACAAGAAAAATCCTATATTTCGGTAATATACTTAAATATAACGAAGATAAAAGCCATTTTTCAAAAAATATTTATTAACTGTGCCAAAACAGCTCGCAGGTGTCATGGCGTAGGCGTGACGTCATTCTTTAGTAAATACGTAATTATTTGTACGCATTGCGAAGAAAATTAAAAAAATATTTATTTAATATGTGTTATAGAAACGAATTTCAAAGTTTATAAGTGGTGTGCAGTATTGCAGTGTGAATCCACATAAAAATAATGCTCAAAAATGTGTTAGTAATTATTTCAAGCGAGAAAATAATAAGAAATGATTGTATAAAGTTGGCGCGGAGAACCCCGAAACCACGTATTCGTGAATTCGCAATTATATTTCTGTTCTGAGTCGATAAAGCATACGTGAAACAATAGAAAATAAATAAAAAAGCGTATTCTCAACATATTCATAACAACGAAATACATCTGACGTGAGTTGTTTACTTAAGCGTGACGTCACGCGTGTTTTAGTCAAAATGGCCAACTGCAGAATTTCAATGTTTTATTTTATTGATAATCTCATTAATCTTAATGTTTTTAAGATTTTTAAGTCACTATATTTAATTTATTTATTATACATTTTCCCTTAAAAACACTAATACGATCATTTATGGATACTGTCGTCATGCCTATTGTAGATACGTTTTGAATTGGAGTCAATCATTTTATTGATTTCGCTAATGTAGGTTCCTACTAGGTACCTATACCTAGATAGAATAGATACACGGCTAGGTAAACGTGGTTAAATATTAATATCTAATTATTTAAAAAGTGAAGCTTGAATAATTGAAAATATGATTAAGTTAATATTATAAATTAGAAAAATGAAAAGCTTTATTCAACTTTAAGTTTTTATTAGGTAGGTAATTATTAAAATTATCTATCTATTAAATAGTAAATATTGTAGAAACTAACTGGATACTATAGGTAGGTTAATTTATGATTATAAGACCCTTTTCTCTTTACAAAACTGTTCATAAGTAGTTTTGTTGCAGAATATTGAAGAAACATAGAGAAGGAAAAACTTGTGTAGATATTTTTGAAAATCTTTTCCATGAAATTTTCAATACGATTCGTACCGAAGTTAGGTTCTGCAGTTTATAAATGTTTATCTTATGTCTCAAAAAGTGCATTTGTGATTTTTTTTAATGCGAATTTTTAACAAACTTTATAAAGGATCCATCACACGATGTAGGTACCTCATCAATAACTAGAAAAAACTTAATTCTTTTACTAAAAAGTTTTCAAAAAATTAAAAAAAAAACTTTATATTTTAGCAAAACGCCCGCAGTCACTCATCTAGAAGTAACTCGGGCTGTCGGCCATCTTGTGGGCGCGGTCCGAAACATTATATGTAAACAAACCTTATCGTTTTATTGCTAATAAACTAGTTCTGTAATTTATTGTCTTTTTCAATGCGACAAACGCTAACGATCAAAATTATTTATACTTATACCGATGGTTATAAAATTTTTCGTTTTTGGTCTATTTTTTGTTTCCCGCCATGATCGGTACGGTATTATTATCATAGTATGTTAACTGTTTTAATGATTATTCATTTATTTCCTGAAAGTATAAATACTGTTAAATTAAAACAATACGTTAAAAATTCAAACATATTCAATTTGGTTACCTATCATCTATGATTATTCAAATTGAATCAAATTACCTACACAGTTCTTACCAAACGCACTCTTTTAAAATTTAAATTTACAAGCATTATCTAAGGTAATATTTTAATAAATGCATACGTGATACGAACCTAAGTAGTAAGTACCTTATTCAAGTTATTTTCTGCTGAATAGTTCGCAAACAAGCATAACCTTTTTCCAAGGAATACAATCGATAATTCAAAGTACTTAGGCAAAAATTAATTCTAATTTCTTTATTATCCGAACCATATAGACTCAGCCGCATAGATATAGTCTGTGGCAAGATAAATACCCAGAGCATATAACAAAAAGTATCGTGTTTTGTTTATGTTTCCTGTTTTGATGTAGGTACGTTTACGTCTAGCCAAGACGATCATTATTCAGAATAACTTTTCATGCGATGTTGTTCATGGGAAGGACATCGGTAAAATAAAATGCATATGCATGCAACTAGCGAGCATGTACGTTGAATGCAAACTGCGTGTTCGGCCGTGTAATAAACAACGCATATTACTAGTCTAATTGTTTCGTATACTATTGCTAGCACATCTAATTGATTGATGAACAGATAATATCTAAAATTCTTGAGCAATTAAACTAACGAGTGTTGCCGCCTCGGCGAACCGATTTTCACGGCACATACCAGTGAAGTACCTACTTCGTTGGTATTTAATGCGATTTTTCATAAACTGAATTAAATATGAAAACTATTCGAGTGAAACTAAATTGTTTTGTAATTCATAATCTCGATGCGTTGGTATTTGATTTCCGCGCGTTTATCTAAGTAAGTATTTTAAAATAAATTCTTTATTTTCATGTAGGCTGTTTAAATGCGTGTAAACGCGTAAAATATAAAAATGTATTATCATTGATTGATTTCTAAATGAATATTAATAAAATGGAATGATATATAAGTATACCTATTTCTTAAACCTATAGGTTTAAAGTAGGTACCTAGTCATATTAAAAGTTATACCTAAACAAAATTTATAATGTAATAACTAAATACCTACCTAGTTAAATACAAATAATATTAGATACTAATGTTTGTTCTTGAAAACTTATTGTTGTATAAAGTTACTGAAATTGTATAGGTACCTACCTACGCAATATTCGTAGAAATTTCTTAATTTATAAAGCTCAATCCACTATCTCAAATAGTGCTGATAAAACGCTAGTATTTTTACAATTATGTGCTCAAATTGCTTAGAAAATTACTTAGTTTACTTTAAGAATTTCGCTTTAATATTTATGTAATAATTTTAATTTGACTTTGTAAACTACCTAATAGATATACCTACATTACCTTCTTCTTAGATTATAATTCACTAAATTCTTAAGTCCTTAGATTTAACATGAAAAACCACTGAAAAACAGTGGAAAATACCGCTAATTTAAAATGTACACATGCTTTTAAAAATAAAACATCTTTTTTAATTCTCCCTTTTAAATAACACGCTTATCGTCCTTTAACCTATTGTATTGACGTAAATTCAATTAAAATTATTGTAACTATGTAAAAAATTATCATTGGAACGTATGTAGGTACCTAGGTACGTATGTGGTTGAATTTATTATATGCTATTTAGTAATATTTATTATATGATTTCTACAGGTAGATTTTGAGATGTTGTTTCTATACTTCTACATGAAACTAACCAAACCATAGACAAAGTATGACGTCACGAACAATTATAATACCTACTGCCAAATGAAAAAGTACTTACTTAAAATTAAATAAAGTAATTTCGATGATTCTGATACACAGAATAAACAAATTACCTACACTTTATCTATAAGAGGCAATTAAAATTAACCAAAGGCAAATAGAAGATACCTACCCACTACTTATATAAAAAAGGATTTAATTTCGCATTTTATTTAACGTGGGTTATGACGTGTTACAAAATTACTTGCAGTAGATATGATGTCACGAACAATTATAATACTGCCAAATGAAAAAGTACCTTAACTTTGACTAAGTAGTTAATTTAAGTAGTTCGGTCGATGATTCTTAAATATACAGAATAGACAAATACTTTATAAAAAAGTATTTAATTTCGAATTATATTTAACATGGTTTATGACGTGTTACAAAATTACTTGATAACTAGACCGTGGACACAGATGCCGACTTTTTGTGTGAGCTGCTTTCAAGAAATGTGATTGCGATACCGTTCGCACACGCGATTAGTATCTATATGGATAATAATTAATTTAAAATGGCTAATTGTGATGGAGATGGATTTAGCTATAGTGCTGTCAACGGACGCGGTAAGAAAGATAATAAAGAACTAAATTAGGCACTAGCTTATAAAGCTGAGAAACGATGTTGATCGACAATGTTTTAACAAAAATATGAAAAAGTTTTAAAAGTTCGTAAGTATTTATTCTAGAAAAAGAAAAAAATATGTAACGGCCGAATTGAGAACCTTCTCCTTTTTTTGAAGTAGGTTAAAAATTTCTGTAGCTGAGCCTTATAATTATCCATATTGACTATGATTGGTAAGATAAAACTATTCTTTAAATAAAATACCATCAGAATCAAACCGGAAAAGGAGAAATTAATTAGTGTTAAATGAACTTCGAAAGAAATTGTACCTACTAAGTATAAGTTACAATTGAAATAAAAAATTAAATCAATTTTAAATTCCATAAAAATGAAAATGGAATAGCTATTAAACAGCTCTTTAATTTTCATTCACCATACATCTCATACACTCTAAAGTCAATAAATCGTAAACCGTATGAAATAATCGTAAAAATTCCGATACAAATAGCCAAACCGTTCAGCGTCGATTACGATTCACTTGTAAAAAACTGTAAACAAAGTGTATGTTTCTTGGATCCATCTCAATCCAAGGGGAATAGGTAAGCAGCCGAGACGGCACCGCTATAATTATTGACCGATTGAGTCGATATTAACACTCTGTCAAGGTCTATAATTTTTGTTTAGTATATGAAGTGATATTATGGATATTTTGGCGAGTCTGTTGCATTTTTTTGTAATGGTTGATCTATATTAAAGTTTAACAAAATGGATTTTACCGTTTTCATATAAATAAAAAACTAGATACATTTAATTGTATATAGATAGGTAATAGCTATAGCCTATATATATTATTGTAGGGAAGGTAAATTGAGATATTTTTAAGGGGTAGGTAGAAAATGACATACCTACCTATGTATGAAATTATGAATCTAGTGTTAAGCCAATAATCAGGTTTTTTTATTGCGCTTACCTATACTTATCTAGTATCTAATCTGTGCCTATATTTTGAGACATAAATTCAATCCCAAATATGTTATTTATACGCACCTCTTTCTAACAACTGCAGCGATATCAAACGTAACATCGAGTGAAATCCCCGCTAAGTACATACATCGATTAATCGCTAAACTCGAATTAACATTACGCACGGGATATAAAAACAGACACGCCACCGATATGCAGTAAACAATGAATATTAAAAAGGCGGGCAACTGGGAAACCGGCGTTTAAGGATTACGTCAGTTGCAATCAGTGTTGCTAGTTCAAAATTAGTGCAATAATGATACAATGTGGTGTCTATTGTAATTGAGTTAGGCAAAGCAATAGTTATTAATTTAGGAGCTATTTTAGAAATGTTATAGTCTAGGAAAAACTATAATAACTTTAAAATAGCCTAGTGCCTCTATAAGTGAAGGGATTTTTAAATTAGTTAAACAATAAAAATCTCAACTTTTGTTGTTGGCAAATGTAGGTAGGTACCTACTTTGATTTCAAAATAAAAGTTAAAGTGTTAGTTCAGTAATAACTCATTTTTAAAAGTCAATACCTCCTAATCTATTAAAATCGTATTAACAAATTAATTTCGTAGCTGGTGTCAGTTAAAACAAAGTAACAACACTCAACGGGGATAACTATTAGCGCCGGTTTCAATCCCCAAATCCCCATAGAGGGTTAAATTAGAGGGCGCGATGGTCGTAATCAACTAATTGACAGTTCATTTTCAGACATTTAACCTGTTACCGTTAATATTATTAAAATTACCAGTATAAAAAATGCATTTTTTACAACGAAATGTCAAAATATGAAACTTATAATTTAACACCTAGGTAGCTTTATATTATTATCTGTGAATAGTATTGACAGATTCCATAAGCGCGCGTTCAAGAACATTCGAATAAAGAATGGAACGAGAACGCGAAATTAAAAACAAATGATCATTTCTCGATGGCCATAGACAATCGTCATTAAAAATTAAAAATAGAACATCTACACACGGCACTCGAAAGCGTGCAACGGTCGAATTCATTTACGTCGTTGTCGGAAATTACTCTTCAATCTGCATACGACAATACATTTAACCTTCGCGCTGGTTCGATGACATCACCGTGACACACGGGCGTATAGAATATAGATACCGCTTGATAAACACCCTTGTCCCACGCTCGATGTTGGTGAAATACATTGAGGAGCGAAGATTTGATGCGGTACTTTGGCGTACCGGACATGCTGATTGTGGCAAGAGGACGCGTGCTAATTTAATATTAGGTGTTTGACATAGATTTTATGGTTAAGAAGCTTGAATTTTGATCAATGAATGTATTAATTAAAACAACACTAGGTATAATAAATCGTATAGATAAGAAGAAATCGAAAATTCATAAAAGGCAGTCTCATCATGTACTTAAAACTTCTATCAGACAATATTAGGAACACTGAGAAACAGAAAAACCTAACATAATTTTCCAACTACCTCTCTACGCAGATAATTAATCACACAATCACATAATCAGCCACATTGAAAAAAAAATCAAAAACAGCTGCATCAAGGCACAATTATAGAGCCTAGTGCTTCGTGGCTCCGTGCAGTTGACGTTGCCAATAA
>CAJQZM010019908.1:0-20109 GCA_907164665.1 Colias nastes | reverse complement strand
TATTTTATCAGATAAATGCAAATAAAAATAAGATTTTAATAAATTATTTATTTACGAATATAGTTATTTAATAAAAACCGGCCAAATGCGAGTGGGACTCGTACACCGAGGGTTCCGTATTAACCTGTTTTATTTTCATATGTTTTAACTGTAAATGATTATTTTTTCAATTTTTCCCTTATTTGTGCTATAAGACGTTGCTTCGTACCAAACTTCAAGTGTCTGTGTTCACGTAAAGTACCCTGTAGGTTTTGATTCCCTTGCGAATGTCGAAATTTGCGAAAATTTGCAGCATAAACGGCTGTATCTTTTGATTGCTTTGGCTTATAAGTTTGATTTTTTTCACTGCTTCAAGGGGCCGTAGACTTGAGTATTCAATATAAATTTCAGCTTTATACCTCCACGCGTTACTGAGAAAAAGGGTCTTGACAGAAAGACAGACCGGCCAACGGACATACAGACGGACGGATATCAAAGTGATCCTACAAGGATTCCGGTTTTTCCTTTTGAGGTTCGGAACCCTAAAATCAACAACAAATCAACATTATTATTAATATAATTCACTGTAAGGAAACTGGAAAAACTTATTTATATTTATCTTCTCATCATTAATAGAACTAAAAATTAACAAAAAACAAAGTTACGTTATGTAAATAAATAATAATCAGTTCTATTAAGATTACCTACCTACCCTATTTTTTAGTTTCTAATGAATTAAATTTCTTTTTTGTTTATATTATTTTCTTAACCACAGACTTATTGACTCTCATTCTCAAAGATACTAGTCTCATTCTTAGAATACCCATTTTAAAATGAAAAAATAGCATAAAAATTTGCTAATTTGAATGAAAATTTAAATTATCAACTTGTAGTCTTTAGTCAAAAATTTACAATCTATTTTAAATTACATTTTTAACAAACAATTCATTGCTACGTAATGAAAAACAATGTGGACGCAATATGTTCTATTGTTATGCACTATAGGTATAGTTTGCGCCCACCGTGGACGCAAAATGGAAGTTGTACAAATTCGATGTAGTAATTCGCGTCCACCTTATTTTAGCTATTAATTGTAAAAGAAATAAGCTGATTTATAATCCATATTATTCCATGTTTTGTTGGCAAAGTAAAGAAACAGTTACATATTCAAAAATTCACATTTAACAATAAGATACTTACCGTCAAACGCGACGCTGCGCACTATTTTTTTCTCAAAATCCCGCGCGTTTTAGCTCTCTCGTTTAATAGCCAAAATTAAATATTTTTTTTAAATAGGATAGGCGGTGCGCAGGCATATTTTGAATATGTGTGCATGTCTCTTATACATTGAGGTATTATCGGAAATTTTTCTTATTTCAATTTTACTTAAAGTATACTTATTTTCGTGAATTTTCTAAAAGATATCCGCAAAATGGACGCGAATAGGCATGTGGACGCGAACAGGCGCAATGACCCTACCTACGTAATTGGCATAAATATAGTAAGTACCTATTTATAGAAAATAATATGATAGAATAAATTCTACAATATTAATATTTGCTTTCATTAATAAATTAGATTATCTGGTTAAGAGGATAAAAAAATCATTTTAGGTTCATGTTTTAAAAAAACCCTGCACCTTAAAAATATATAAGCCAAGTAGGTATACCTAATTAATTTCAATATTTAAGTATGTGTAGAAAAATTGTTCCTTATCTTTACAAATCACCCCTTCAAATATAACATGCCATTGTTGTAAAAAATAACATTTACTTAGGGCGTGGTTAAGTCTAGTCTAGTATGCTGTATTAACAAACACTATGAAACAATGACCTCTTTTAATAGCTGATTCATACTTCAAAAAGTACTACATATTTATAATGGTTTTGTACCCTACTTAATGTATGGGAAGTAAAACATTTATTGTCAGCTTCCGTAGCAATTATTCTGATGTTAACATACATTTTGATTAACAGTTTAAGTTTTTCCATACATATCTAAAATCGCATAAAAACAAGAGCGAAATAGTTAGGAATTCCAAGATATAAATTACCTACAAATATAAAGAAATGTTAAATAACTTGAGATTTTACTTTCATATTATGTCACTAGTCACTACAGATGCAGAATAAAAAATAAATAAATGCGTCAACAGACCAAAAATGTTTCGTGTGTTCAAGTTGAATTTAAATGAATAGATGGAAAGGTTCATGTCTTGAATACTAATCTTTAAATAAATTTTGGGCATAGCCTTAAGCTAACCATAGACCAAGTCGGATTAAAATTATGATTACATACATCTTTTCTTTTTAATTATTATACTCTACCCAATAAAGATGGAATAAAAAAAGCTTAACTGTATTCATGAAGAAAATCAATAAAAATCCCTATGTTATAAGTTATACTAATCTTTCTAACTGTAAATAAATTCATAAAAGAACTGTCTGTCTCATTTAAACTTATCTTACTTTCTTTAATTAACTTGTCGGCAATAAAGTGTATCTAGACATGATAAAATCAGAAATTTCCTCCGAGCAATAATTACTCTAGATAATTTAAATGGATGACTAACGCTAAATTATCGCATGTCTAAGCTATTCATCGTTACTCCTAAGTGACACGAATGGCGATCGTACTTAAATGGAGTGAAATATATATGGGTTCTAAACGGTTATACACCTTCCATCAAGTTCCATATACGTAACGTAAGCTAGAATTCGAAATATTTAAATTTCACCTGCAATCTTGGTATTTTATAGCTAAGAAGTTATGTTGACTACTAGACCCGTAATTTTTAACCAAGTTTACGATAATTAAGATTATGGAAAAGCTTTTGTAATTGGGATAAACGTTATTACGTAATAATAATTATTATAGCCGAAACAAATCGTTAGATGACATAAAATTAAGTTTTAGTTAAGTAGGGCACATATTTAGCCACGCAATATTTTGTTGGTCGTCGCGTCTCCAGGGCGACGGTGACTCACCGTGCAAGTCACGACCACAACCCCTCGTAATACAAACGCAAATAACTTTTACTCATCTACATTTTTCTCTCGTTACAGTTCTGGGAGATTATCTCCGACGAACACGGCATCGACCCAACTGGCGCCTACCACGGCGACTCGGACTTGCAACTCGAACGCATCAATGTTTACTACAATGAGGCGTCCGGTGGCAAGTACGTGCCCCGCGCCATCCTTGTGGACCTCGAGCCCGGCACCATGGACTCGGTCCGCTCTGGACCTTTCGGACAGATCTTCCGACCTGACAACTTCGTATTCGGACAATCCGGTGCTGGCAACAACTGGGCTAAGGGACACTACACAGAAGGCGCTGAGCTCGTAGATTCAGTATTGGACGTAGTCCGTAAAGAAGCTGAATCATGCGACTGCCTCCAAGGCTTCCAACTCACACACTCCCTCGGTGGCGGTACCGGCTCTGGTATGGGAACACTCCTAATCTCCAAAATCAGAGAAGAATACCCTGACAGAATCATGAACACATACTCAGTCGTACCCTCGCCCAAAGTTTCAGATACAGTAGTAGAACCTTATAATGCCACACTCTCAGTACATCAGTTAGTAGAAAACACCGACGAGACCTACTGTATTGACAACGAAGCTCTCTATGACATCTGCTTCCGCACGCTCAAACTATCCACACCCACGTACGGCGACCTCAACCACCTCGTGTCGCTCACAATGTCCGGCGTCACCACCTGCCTTAGGTTCCCCGGTCAGCTGAATGCGGATCTCCGCAAGCTGGCCGTGAACATGGTTCCGTTCCCGCGTCTCCACTTCTTCATGCCCGGCTTCGCGCCGCTCACATCTCGCGGCAGCCAGCAGTACCGCGCGCTCACCGTGCCCGAACTCACCCAGCAGATGTTCGACGCCAAGAACATGATGGCCGCGTGCGACCCGCGCCACGGCCGCTACCTCACGGTGGCCGCCATCTTCCGTGGCCGCATGTCCATGAAGGAAGTGGACGAGCAGATGCTCAACATCCAGAACAAGAACTCGTCGTACTTCGTCGAATGGATCCCCAACAACGTGAAGACCGCCGTGTGCGACATCCCGCCCCGTGGTCTCAAGATGGCCGCCACCTTCATCGGCAACTCCACCGCCATCCAAGAGCTGTTCAAGCGCATCTCGGAGCAGTTCACGGCTATGTTCAGGCGCAAGGCTTTCTTGCATTGGTACACCGGCGAGGGCATGGACGAGATGGAGTTCACCGAGGCGGAGAGCAACATGAACGATCTGGTCTCGGAGTACCAGCAGTACCAGGAGGCCACCGCCGACGAGGACGCGGAATTCGACGAGGAACAAGAGCAAGAGATCGAGGAGAACTAAGTCCCTTGTTCCGACTCCTTCACACTCGCCGCCCCACCCTGTTTCTTCAAGCGTTTTCATAATTTGCTTCAGTAGTTTTGTGTATGTTTTGAATGTATAGTCCCCGGTCCAGGACACGTCGGTGTTGCGGTTACATTTACATTCCCGGTGTTATCTCCGAAGGGCGCTCTCAGGATGTTTATGACCATAAACGTTAACCTTAAGACGACCCCTTCACGACCATCTGGTGCTGTGAACACTGTTGACACAAAAGTAAAGATCTTTTGTTTGATAAGGCTGAACTTTGATTTAATTTCTAAGTTAATTTTTTTAATCTTTGTAACCAGTGTGATTGAGTTTGTCAGCTTTTGTAACTGAAAAGCTAAAATAATTGTCGTACAATTTTTCGATGTCGATCAAGATTTTTAATTATTATATTCCAGCTGGTGAATAATAAATTACATGATTTTATATGTTAATTGTTATTATTTTTACCCCATATTTCCTCCGAGAAACCTTTTTACTTTGCATTTATATAAATGAAACTTTAAGGCAGCAGCAGCTTTGCAGGCAGTTCATTTATCTGAAAGCTGAATATTATTTCTTTAATAAATCTCACTAAATAGGCCCTCCTAGTTAGTCAATATTCTGAGATTTTAAAAGTAAACCAAAACATCTAAAAATAGACAAATCTGAAATTACACAAGCAAATGAATAGCTGAATTTCACTTCACATTTTCACTGAACGATTCTCTTGATAAACATAAGAATGTCGAGGGCTGTTTCAGTAGAGATTTTTTTGTCTACTTTTTAAATAAAAAAATGCATTGTATTGTGAACAGCAGTACCTACCTAATCTACAGTAAACTAAAATGAAAAAATATTGATGGCTTACCTGAATGAGAAAATGAAATGATACCTATTTTAAGTTGCCAACTGATATCTGAATATGTAGGTACCTATATAAAAACGTCAGCTGATTTACAGCTACCTATATCGCGGTGGAATGGTCGTAAGGCGACGTCCAAGTTAGTGTATAATAAAGTTAAGACTTATCTATAGATTTCTTAAATCTTATCTATTGAACCTGTATGAAAATTAGTAGGTACCTAAGCTGTTAATCATGTGACTCCAGCTGTGTTATTTATTTATAGAAAGATATTTTTATTAAATACCTATTTTAATATATGGGATTTGTATTATTAGGCTTTTCATTAAAAAATAAGTGATAGGTACTAACAATGTAACAGTACCTAGGTAAATAGAATGTGTATGTTTTACTAGTACATGCTACTTGCTAGTACCTAGGTACTAGGTAGAAGATATACCTACCCTATAAACATTGGCGATGTTTAAATTGAGAGGTTTTACGATCAGCAATTTAACTGAGTAAGTATAAAATAGTTATACCTACTATGTAGGTACCTACGTACTTCAAACATGGATGTAAATATATGTATCGCCATTTATGGATATAATATCTATCCAAATAAAAAGCTCTTTAACCACCAGGTACAAATAAAAGACCAACTAAAATTAGAACACATATATTACAAATTTACAAAATTTACATAGTTAAATGGCTTAAGCATTCGCCTGAATCCAGCTAGTGTAGCGAGAGACCCGAGCGTTGACACCAGGGTACCGTGGGTGTGCGCACTGCTCATGTCCCCAAGAGCAGACTCCGACCACCACGTTGTTGTGGAGGAGGGGACCACCAGAGTCACCACCGCACTGGTCGCGACCTCCAACGTCCAGGATGCCAGAGCACAGCATGTTGTCGGTGACAGAGAGGTTGATCTCACGGTAGCGGTTCCTGCAGGTGGCCAGATTGACGGTCCAGATTTGGACTTCGCGGAGCTGCTCGGAGGGCCTGCCGTTCCACTGTGGGGATAATTAGTATTGTAGTTAAGGATAACTGCAACGTAAAATCGTTGCGATAGTACTTAGTAATAGTGATGAATTCAACTATTTTGTTTCCGCTGCATTTATAACCAAAAACTACAATTCAGTGATAATGTACAAGTAGGTATACTTAGTTTAGTAGATATAATATCAAAAGTAAGTACGTATATGTATTTTGAACAGTAATGGTTTCTTCGCATTGTATTGCTTCGACTATTGAAAATGATGAAATGAATCTACAGCTGTATTCTTAAAAATAGTCACATAATATACTTAATAATCACAATAATCCACGGATAAATTGAAATATCTTTGTAAAAATCAGGTAATTCTTATTTCTTGCCTATCTTTCTTATTTTCTACAAAGATAAAACCTATACTCACTGTAGTCAATCCCCATCCAACAGCCCACACAGGTTGATTGTCAGCGAGCAAGTAATTAGCGCTAGCGATGCTAGCACGGGCGACATTATTGTTGAAATTAAAGGCAGTGCTGGAGCGGACGATAGCCACGTCATTGTCCACGGTTCTGTCATTGTACGAGGGGTGGAGGATCAGCGCGTTGGTGTTGTGGACGACTCCGCCGCTGTTAGCGAAAGAGGAGCCGACACGCATGCGCCATTGGTTCACGCGGTCGCCGCTGTAATAGAAAGTTTATTTTAGAATTAGAATTAATGTTGAAAGAAACTGTTATCTACTTATTTAATTACCTACATTTAAAACTAATTTTTAAACAATATCGGCCCCACAAATGTTTGCGTCTAAAAAAATTACGTCTAGGAAAATTACTATTTCACGCCGAAGACGTCCAACATCTATTAGTGTACCTACTGTACCAAGACTGTACCACTTGAATAATCACTTCTAAAGTTCTAAACTTATAATTTATATATAGTTAAGTAGTTAGGTAAGGTAACGGCACCAGTCGTGGACAAGCATCCAGTAATGGACAAAATAAATATTAAATTTAAATAATAAGACCAAAATAAACGTTATATAATTTGGCAATACTTAAAATAAAAGTTTGGTTCATAAGCTATCAAAATACGACACTTCATCTTAATCGGCCAAAATGTTTGAAGATGGCATAACGTTATGTTTAGTTGCTGCGACTTGTTTCTAAGAAATCCGTTTTTACTAAGGAAATCCTTAAGGAAGTGAGGACACAATTTTATTTATAAGAATTTTTGTATAAATCTCAGGAAAATTTGATATTACTTTTATTTATAGTAGTTAAGTGTACGAAATATTACACGATTTAGTATCTTGATAGGTTATATTGTTTAAATAAAATTCTTCAGTGTCCATAACTGGATTTAATTCTATGGATATATCCATTTATGGACAAATGTCGAAAATAAACTTTTTGTAAAGATATTAATTACATGCGCTTTTCTGTATTGTCTTTTCTTTCTGATTAATAATATACCTATCACGACCATTTCGAACATAGGGTACGTTCCAATATTGTACAACAATTGTCCATGACTGGATTTGCTTTGGTTCCTATAATGGACATTGATATTTTTTGTTAAAATTACACTCCCCGACAAATTGGTAATGCAATCAATGCCCTTAATAATGGGGATAAAGTAACAAAAGCCGCTGAAGGATTTGAAGTGCCAAGAATAATTTTGCACAATAAACTATCAGTTAAAAGTCCTAAGGTCTGCTCAATGGGTCCAATAACATAATATCTATCTGAACATGAAGAATATATTTTAGAACAATGGGTCATTATGTGCTGTGCGACTCGTTCTCGGCTTCATTCTCTATCACTGCGTAGATAAATCTCATCCTTATGCGTATTGTAACGCATCTATCATCTCTGATGAACTGTTTGGATCGCTGTCTGCTGCTAAATTCCACCACCATACAGCACACACGCTTAAATTTAATCCACACCATCTTGACAACAGTTTAAAAGAAGCTTTTTGCCTCGTGCTACAATTTGGAATCCATATCGATGGATCAATCAGATTAAGGCTGCTATTGGCGGTTCACTTCACGAGTGTAGCGGAATGCCAGGAAACAGAGAGATATGGCGGAACATCGTGAAGCTGGTAACATCTACCCCCCAAACCTCATGTTGACCACGTTCGCTCTGACTAGAGTGATACGACGAAGAAGAAGAGTTCCCAAAATGGATGGATGTGTGGCAGTACTTTTTTTAGTTATATTTTTCATCCCTGACTTATTGAGTAATAATAGAAAACCCATATTGTTTTTTCTTAACGGACACAACTCGTATTTAACGATGCATTTGTCCAATTTTTGCCTAGAAAATGGAAATTAAGACTGTTTAAAATATTATAAGTATGCAAAATAATTAATAAATACTATTTTTTATAAATACATCCCAGATTTATTGTATTCCAATCATCATTTTCAAGATTTTATTGATAACTATAAGTCTTCTCCAAGTGTAAATAACTGGAGAAACAACTTTAGGAACAGTCCATAAATGGGTGTTCATAACTGGATGTTGTCCAAAACTGGGTGTCCATCATTAGATTTTAACTGTCCAACACTGGTGCAAAAAAGTGGTTTTTTAATTTATAAATAACTTCATTATTTATGCATTGTAATCTTTTTTCTAACAATGGTTATGTTAAACTAACATTGAACTAAAGGTATACAAAAACAATATCCAATAAAGTTAAAAAACCTATGAGAAATTTGCAAAAAACTTCAATTTTTTCCTTAATCTGTACAAGACTGGTGCCGTTACGTTACTTACCTTAAAAAAAAAAAAAACTAAAAGGCACATAATATTTTGAAACTCATGAAATTATTGTATTGTCATCGATCCTTGATAAGTAGTAAGTACAGAATCCATACTAATATTATAAATGCGAAAGTAACTCTGTCTGTCTGTCTGTTACTCAATCACGCCTTAACTACTGAACCAATTTGCATGAAATTTGGTATAGAGATATTTTGATACCCGAGAAAGGACATAGGATAGGTTTTAACCCGGAAATCCTACGGGAACGGGTTTTTCTTTGAAAACGCGGGCGGAAAGCTAGTTTTGAAATAAATCTGTCCGTTACAAGAAATTCAATCGAGTCTAGGAGTCGGTTACATACAATACAGGTGAAGCTAATACAAGCGTAAAAGAACTTACATGTAGCAATGCGCAGCAGAGAGCACGGATCGGTTGTTTATGATGATACCACCGCAGGCCTGGTTGAAGACGCTGCCAGTGCGAGAGTACAGCATGGCCACGGCATATGGGTAGCGGTTGATGGTGGTCACAGAGCCACCAACGATACGTTGGTGCCTCTGTTGGGAGGCTGGAAGAAAGAGTTAGAATCTTTTATAAGAGATGGTTCATTAGAGTGGACAATTGAAGGAAAATGATATGATATGTTTTAGGTGTTTAAACTAGATGACAGAAAAATGAATTGTTTGTCTCAGGTTATTGTAGGTAAATCCATACTAATATTATAAATGCGAAAGTAACTCTGTCTGTCTGTCTGTTACTCAATCACGCCTAAACTACTGAACCAATTTTCATGAAATTTGGTATGGAGATATTTTGATACCCGAGAAAGTACATAGGCTACTTTTTATCCCGGGAAAATGACGCAATCCCGGAAATCCCACGGGAACGGGAACTATGCGGGTTTTTTTGCGGCTAACTATATGCGGCTTTAACTGCGCGGGCGAAGCCGCGGGCAGAAACCTAGTAATGAATAAAAATAATGAAAATTAAAAGAAATAATTATCTCTTTCTCTGACACTTTGCTTCCACACTAACAAGTTGTCTCTAATGACTTAAATTTGGTTTTCTTTGCATCTAAATCGGTTCACAATTTCAGAAATAAAAAACTTATATCCACGTAGACAAGTAGTAAAGACCAATTATTATAATCTGGTGATGAGAATGATGGTACTAATTATAATCTGATGATGATGATGATGATAAAAATAATAAAAGTCCAAACCTGCCACCGCCAAAACAAGGCCGAGAAGCACTACGAGGGTACGCATATTTGTGATTTACCAATACGTGACTTGCTAAGGTTTTATAAACGATTCCATAAGATAAAGGGTATTACAGTTGAGAGATTAATCATTATCATTAGCTATCTGTAATACATAAAAAGTGTGCCGCCGCTATTGACCAGGGTTCCGTAGAATTGATTTCGCGATTTAAATTCAGGCTACACCATTACATAGTGTTAAATATAAAATAATATAATTTTATGTATTATCTAACCTCTAGTTAGATAGCTTATTAATCCCATGAGTTTTTTTTAATAGCATAGTTAATGTTTAAAGAAGAATAAAATTCGCCATCATAATTATTATAAGTAATTTATTTGTTATCGTTTTACTCCTTTTGTGTTTCATTGCACAATTATTATTATCTAGATAAGACGATAAATGGTAGGTATGTATAATAAATAGACAAATAACAATATTTTGTTACAGTACAGTATTTCATAACATTAAAAGTTGTTTTCCCTGCTGCTGGACACGGTTCCGTCAGCTGAATTTACAGGAGTTAAAATCGTCTAGAATGATATTGCATTGAAAATTTAAACTATCGTTTGTAAAAAGATATGTATCTATTATGATTGTACACAAGGCAATGTTTAACAACAATTTAGAGAAAAATCTAGGAGTATAATAGAAACATGTTAACTGTGCAGGTTTTAAACACATAGTATAGTGTCACACTTACTAAATAATTAATTGTCTTTTTACAGTTTTTACTTGGATACTTCTGCGGACTGCGATGAAATTTTTATAATACATTTTTATTTTAACATGTTGAAATGGAACCCTATTACAATTAAATTACAGCCAAATAATTATCTATAATTCCTACAATAAAACGATACTTATTAATAGCTGTTTTCTTTATTATCAAGAATGATAATTTGGTGATTATAATAGTAGGAAAAAAGTTAATTCGGACTATAGTAAGTATTTCTCATAGTAGGTTCTAAAGTAAAAACTTAATACTATTTTGATTGGCTTAAAAATCACTGTATGGCACCGTCGCGGTCGATCACAGTTTAACTTTTAAATTACCTTCTCTGAGTTTTATTCATTACATACATATATGTATCGTATGAAATGAAATGAAATGAAATGAATGAAATGAAATGAAATGAAATGAATGAAATGAAATACGTTTATTATGGATACATAAAAGATACAAATAAAATAAGACAAAAAACTTAAATCTAACTTAAATATATGTATGCCACAAAAGGCCTGCCACTCAGTGCAAAACACTGATTTTCAGTGGTTGCCTTAGGATGCCTTGCTGACAGTGGATGTATTTTTTGCTCAAGACTGCATAAGGTTATTAAAAAATAAAATCTAAATATATATATATCTATTTTAATATTATAAGTAATGTACTTATACTTGAAAATAATTATACTTAGTGAATAAATAATATTTACACATTAGCTTAGAGTATTAAAGTGATTATTGGATAAATACTTAAATAATAAATAAACAAATAGGAACATTATTGGGGATGCTAAATTTTTTCTTGTTGACGTTTTTGAAAATCTAGAAGATATGACTTAAATTTTTTTTTAAAAGAAGATAGGCTTTGTTGTGAACGAATAGGCGGCGGTAAGTCGTTCCAACATTTTGAGGCTCGATACCTAAAACTCCCTCTAAATGTAGATGTTCTATGTAGGGGAATTTCCAACAAAGAACATGCGTGTCTAGTCTGGTAGGTTGTATTATTTTCCGCCAACCATTTCAATTTATTGTACAAATATACAGGTACTCTATATTTAATAACATTAAATAGAAGCGTAGCCAGGTGTAAGTGGGTACGATATTCCATTTTAAGTGAATTGTGTTTGATCAAGTACGGTGTAACATGATCACGATAGGGTATATTGTAGCAATAGCGGGCACACGCATTTTGCACTCGTTGCACTATTTTTTTCGTTGATGCCAGCAACCTAGGACCTACAACCACATCCGCGTAATTAAATTTCGACAAGATAAGCGAATCACAAAGTAATTTCCTGACATTAACACTCAAGGACTGTCTAATCCGATAAAGCAGTTTCAGTCGGTAAAAACAGTTTTTTGAAATATTTATGATGTGCTTGTGAAATCGCAAGCCTTCATCAAACACTACACCAAGATTACGCGCTTCAGTCACTCTTTCTATTGGTTCTCCGTTTAAAAATATGGTAGGTTGTTGGGCCAATATTGAATTGATTTGATGAGTTGAGCCTATGATCATATATTTGGTTTTGCTAGAATTGAGAGAAAGACAATTAGATTCTGACCAAACCGATATACGACTCAAATCATCATGTAGCCTTTCCAGAGCGATGTCCATCTCACTCGCCTTGAACGATAGGTATAATTGGATGTCGTCCGCATACATATGATATTTGCAATGCCTTATGCATTGCGTTACGTCGGCTGTATACAAAATAAACAAAAGAGGACCAAGAATAGAACCTTGCGGTACTCCTCTGGAAACTTCCGCCCATGCAGACGAACATCCACTTTGACTACTTTCCGCTTTTAACTCGACCATTTGTGAGCGGTGGGAAAGATAACTTTTAAACCACTGTAACGAGTCATCATCAAAACCGTAGTATGAAAGCTTGCAGAGAAGCAAGTCTATATTAATACAATCGAAAGCTCTGGAGTAGTCTAAGAGGATTAACAGACTCCCCTCCCCTCGATCCTGTGCCTCAAGCACATTATCAACCACATCCAACAGAGCTGTTATGGTACTGTTTTGTTTCCTAAAACCCGATTGCCTAGTTGGTAATATATCATTTAAATCTAAGTAGCGCCTGACTTGCTCACATACAACTTTCTCAAAGAATCTTTGATAGACATGGCAAAATACTAATTGGCCTTAGATCTTTAAGACAATTTGGATTGTTAGTTTTGGGCAATGGTTTAATGAGCGCTTTACGCCAGGTGGAAGGGAAGGTGCAAGTCTTAAGTGAAGTGTTTATGATATTCGTAATTGTTTCCAGAGTAAAGGGCAACGATAATTTTAACATATCTAGTGAGATTCCGTCGTAACCAATAGCATTAGAATGCAATGATCTAAAATGCTTAAACACGTCGTCTTTAGAGACAGCCGCAAAAGAAAACAGTGAAGTCCCTTTTTTATTGTTTAAAAAGAAATCTAAGTCCTCTTGAGACGCGCATGATCTACCAGGAATATCTAAAAAATGACGATTTATATCATCCGGCTTTCTAAGATGCTCCGGCAACGCATTGTCAGTACTTCTACTGATATTAACATTTTTTTTTATATTATTCCAGAGCATACGCGGGTTATTTAGATTCGTGTTTACAAACATTTCAAAGTAACATATTTTTTCGCGCTCAATCGCATTCGCAACCTCTTTCTTTAACTCCAAATAATATAATTTATGACTATCCTTTTTAGAATACTTTGCTCTAGTATATGCATCATTCCTACGTCTCATCAGTAACCTGATATTGTATGTGACCCAAGGGTAATTCTGATTTTTTACAAGAAAGTGCTTAATGGGAGCTAGACAGTCAAAAATTGATAAAATGATTGAATTAAAATTCGAAACAAAATTATTAATATCCTGGTGGTCTATTATAGCATCCCAGTTAATGCTTGACATAGAGGTTTCGAATAGTTCCATGTTAATATCTTTAATTGGTCTGTATTGTATTTTTAGAGGGATACACTTATCTTTAGCTATGTAAAGTTCGCACGAAACAAACGCATGGTGACTTAAATCATTTATATGGTTCACTGATATCCGTTGCACATTTATGTCCGTACATATAAGGTCAATAATAGTTTAATGTGTGGGTTCATTTATAATTTGCGTTAAGCTCGTCATTGTTAAAAATTCTAGCAATTTGCGATAACCGATGGTACTCTTGTCTGCAAAATTAATATTAAAATCTCCCATGACTATGGTGTTATCAGCCCATGAAAAACTAGCGACCGACTCATAAATTGCGTTAACGAAAGTATCGACATTCAACCATGGCGGGCGGTAAGCTGTGCCGATTACTATTTTTTTACACCGAATGTTTAAAGTTATCCACATTTGCTCAACATTTAAACAACATGGATGTTTTAAAACTTTCACATTCAAACTATTTCTAACATAAAAGCCAACGCCACCGCCGCGACCTCGCACATGTGGCGGTCGAGGTATATGAACAAGGCGATAACCTGTGAACTTAGGCGCACGACCCTCTTCTCCTTCTTTTAGCCATGTCTCATTAATACCCAACACATCCACATTGTGTTGCTCCATCGCAGCAAGAAGCTCTTCGTGACCAGTCCCAAGCGAACATATGTTTATAAGGCCAATTACGAGATTTTTTATAACCATCATTATAGTATATTAATATTAAATAAAATACATATTGGACAAAAGAGTAGATAAATATGAATGTATTTAAATAAGATATGCAATATCATCATTGAGTGGAGTTTTAGCGTTAAATCATTTACCCAGTTAATAAAGTTTATAAATAGAAAAAATACAATAAAATAGTAAAATATAGAGGAAAGTACGAAACACAAACAAAACACACCACCGGCAACAAGGCATACTGATCCATTGAAATGTTACATTTTTTAGCCCTAACCTTGCATTTTTTAGAGGACGCAATTTTGTTTTATTGATGTGTAGGGGGGGTCAGTGTGAAGCTAAAACCAAGTTTGTGGGGTCGCCACCCTTGTCCCACGGCCGCCATCTTGAAAATAGCGGTTGAAATGGTTTTTACGATATATCTCTTAAACTATTTATTTGATAAAAAAAATTTGTTTACATTATTTGTTGCAAATTAAATTCTCTACAACTTTGATCCTGCAACTTTTTGTCGTAGAACTATAAATAAAAAAGTTATAAGCGAAAATGTTCAGAAATTAGAGCCATTTATATTTTTCAATAAAACTTTTTTTTATCATTTTACGAAGAAATGATATCAGACCATTTTTGTAGATTGTTTTTCGAGGAACAACTTTTATGTACAACATTTTTTCATAACGTCAATAACTAAGGTTTTACAGCGCTCTGAAGTGAGTACTATTTTTCAGTACTCTTAACTATACATATATTGGCTATTGGCTCTTTTCTCATACTCCAGAACAATAGAAGCACACTGCAGAACATTTCAGACCTGCTTTTCGACGTAAAAAAAAGTCGCGCTTCCAGACTCTACCTCCTGGGTGGTGGGGAAAAGATTCAATAATTAATTATTAGTGATATTGCAAAATTAATTATTAAAAATATTATAATAATAAAAAAAACCATTACTGATGACAAATTATTATTAGTACACACATAATATAAGTATACTGTATAGTTCAGAGTACTGAAAATTAGTACTCACTTCGGAGCGCTGTAAAACCTTAGCTATTTAATTAATGAAAAAATGTTGTATATAAAAGTTGTTCCTCGAAAAACAATCTACAAAAATGGTCAAATATCATTTCTACGTAAAATTATTAAAAAAGTTTTATTGAGAAATATAAATATCTCTAATTTCTGAACATTTTCGCTTATAACTTTTTTATTTATAGTTCTACGACAAAAAGTTGCAGGATCAAAGTTGTAGAGTATTTAATTTGCAACAAATAATGTAAACAATTTTTTTTTATCAAATAAATAGTTTAAGAGATATATCGTAAAAACCATATCAACCGCTATTTTCAAGATGGCGGCCGTGGGACAAGGGTGGCGACCCCACAAACTTGGTGATAGCTTCACACTGACCACCCCTACACATCAAAAAAATAAAATTGCGTCCTCTAAAAAATGCAACCCCAAATGTAACTTTTCAATGGACCATACCAAAACAACATCAAATTGTCTAGGACAATAATGGAAATAACAATAATGACAAAATAAAACAAAATAAACAACAATACACAAAAATCTTACTTCTATCAATATGATTACGAGTGTAACGCTTAAACAATAACTAAAAGTAACAACAAAATAAATTCTCGACACTAGAGCAATATTATTAGTAAAAAAATAAGTTGAAATAAACTTGTGATTATGCAAAATATCCAAGGCAAGTAACAAAACCTTTAAAAATATAATGAAGTTTAAAATTGTAACATACAGTATGGCAAATTCAATCTTAATAAATATATCAATTAGTATAGAACGATAACAGGTTGTAAAAATATGTTTCTTTAGTATACAACAATAAAATAGTACAAATAGATCCAGATGAGATAGTGTATAATATCTACCTATATGGATTCTTTATTGCATTTTTTTTATAAATAAAAAAGGTGTAAATCGATATTTTTCAAAACCATAAGGATGACGTAGTAAGTATTGTGTAGGCATTGCTATCTTTAATCCAATTCATAAATAATCATGTAATCATCACCTGGCTACCTACCGTTAATTCTTCGAAGTGTTTTTTAAGCATTTTATGACTCTGTTATCATTTATTACGTAGGAATCTTTATTTTTTTTATGTTGACAATTAACTTATCAGCTATTGAAATGACGATAGAAAAATGGAGGAGCAGGCACCTAATTTTTTTAATTATAAGATTACCTAAATGTAATCATACTAATATTATAAAGCTGAAGAGTTTGTTTGTTTGTTTGTTTGAACCCGCTAATCTCGGGAACTACTGGTCCGTTTGAAAAATTCTTTCGGTGTTAAATAGCTCATTTATCGAGGAAGGCTATAGGGTATACAGGGTGTCCCACTGTTGGTATACTAAGCTCAAAGGAGGTTATAGTTTTGCATACGCTGAGTTCGTAAAAAATACTTATAAAATTCCAGACGCATTTTTTTTCAAATAGATGAATTCTTAAAACTCTATGTGTACACCCATAACAAGCAACCCACCCACTTTGCCACCAGCACGTGAGCTATCGTTTAAGATTATGTTTTCATAGACAAAATGCTCATATTAGCGAAGCGGTATATGCCGGCTGCGCGACGCTAGAGAAGAAAACATGGATTTTCAGGAAAAATTTTGCAAAAAATTTTTGACGTAATTTTGTTGTTTAAGTATTTTTTTCGTGATCAGTGTATGCAAAACTACAAGTTCCTTCGCGCTTAGTATACCAATAGTGGGACACCCTGTATATCATCACGCTACGACCAACAGGAGTGGAGCCACGGGGGTGAACCGTGAAACCGTTAACCGCGCGGAGCAGCTAGTAATATAATAATAATAGTAATGTAGGTATGTATCGGCCGCGGACTGCCCAGGGCTGTATCTCTATAGTGCAGTCATGGGCAGGCTGCGGCTGGTGTCCCACAACACAGTAAAGTTCTCTAAAGGGCCTCTGCGTGTTGGATTTGTGTCCCCACGTAAGCCTTCCAAAGGACCGGGTGCCTTCCTTATGATGGTACCCGAGTATTATGGAAGTGAGATACACATAATGTAGGTATGTTATGTATTGTATGATGATTACCTATGTCACTCTATGTTATCTGAATTATTTAAAGATGATGAATTATGAATATGAATATTTTAAAGAATGTTATTTTTTAGGTTCGAATGCCGCTTCATGATAAACCTATACCTATACCTAGATGCTTTAAATACAGATTTTCTAAAAAGCTATTGGTCAGAGTAAGTAAGTACATATTTGCATTTTTTTTTTCGCTAAGTATTATTCTAGACGAAAAGGTATTCCATAATAGGTAAAGCAAACTCCTGTACATTTATCTTATCTTATTGTTAGGTACGTACCTACGCCTAAATTGGTTATTTTACTTAGACAGTATTTTAATGTTTTATGGGATGACAACAGATGGGACTCAATGGATGAGATTGGTAAAACAGATAGAAGGATACATATTTACTAATTAAATTGTATAATACAGCCTTTCCCAACCTTTTTTAAACGCGGACCACTAGCCGACTAGGCGACCACATGATCCGCGGACCACTAAAAAGAAACTTATTCGCAAACACATAAGTCAATCTATATCATTTAATAATGTTGATTAAAATCGTAAATTATTTTAATTTGTTTTTGGGAATCCTTTTCAAAATTGAAAAAGGCAAAGTCCGTCCGTGACAAATCTGGTCACTACGGCTTTCGTAATTTTCTTGGTTTGTCTGTTTACCCCTAGGATATGCTCGCGGAGCCTAGGATGGGAAAGGCTGATATACTACCTAGGTATATTATTTATGCTAATGTATTGGGAAAACGAGTTAAAAATTGTTTGAGGCATATCGTGAAAGAAAGCAAGGATAATCTGTTTTTCTAAGTAGGTAGCTAATCAGTTTGTAGAACTGTCGTAAACATTGCTAGAGGCGTAATAATTTAATTCATGATAAAATACAATCGTTTGCAATATATTTACTATTAATTTCCATATATTATGTCAAGACAAGATGCCTAACAGAAATGGTCACATGCCCTAGATTCAGCTCAGCTACTTATAATACTGAATGGTACTTGTGTCTCGTATTTATAATAAGGTCAAGATTACTTATATGTAAGACTAGCTGCAGCCCGCGACTATACTCGTAAACTTCTCGAAACTTCGACGAATAAATTCAAAATTTCATATAGATCCGATCAGAGATGATTTGCCTGAAAGGCTGAAAGAATAATAAACATTCATCCTCACAAACTTTCACGGTTATAGTAGGTATTAGCACAGATAATAAAATACTATACCTACTAGAAGTATTAGTAAGGCTACATCAAATTTCATATAGATTCGATCAGACGCGTCATCAGCCATTTTTCCTGAAAAAGTACAAAAAATATATCCTCACGTATACTTTCACGTGTGTATTTAGGTCAGTAGCACGCCATTGTTTGTTTCAAGTGTTTTTCTTCAATTTTTTAGAAATTCGACAACTTTGTTTTCACAGAAAATTAATAATTTAATTTATTTAGCCTTAATTCTTCTCCAAGGTTCCGTCTAATTCAGTAACAAAATTCACCCAAATCGGATTAGCGGTTTAGCCGTAAAACACAGACGGACAGGCCTAAATTTGTTTTATTAGTTTGAATTAGAGCCAGAAGAAGCACTTCTCGAGGAAGGGTCATGGTCCATGGACTCATTCGATAATTTTATAATACGTTTTTGCATATAGTAAGTATATTATGTACTATGTAGGTGCTTAAATTTATATGAGAAATAAAGTCCAGTGTTTCTATGGGACATATTTATTTCACATTTTGTTTCAGTGAGTATTGTTCCCTCTCGAGATCCTGACAAACTTAGTATGCCTCGTTGTAAAACTGCGCTTTACTCTAAAAGTGGACCTAGGTATTATGCTTAAATAAAAATATTCAACCATGTACTTAAATGCATACGAAACCAAACATTGAATGTGTTTAAAAATAAGTTAAAGAAATGGCTGATCATTAATTGTTGATAATTGTTACATCGTATATATAGGTATTATGCATGTGTAGATTTAAAAAGTTTAAAAACGAATAGAATAAGTATAGAAAATAGAATGATATTTCAATTTATTGTTACATTGGGATTTAGATTTAAGGGCAAGCTCCCTAAATTTTATGTGAATTTGCATCAATATTCTGAAACAGTCACACATACAATCAAAATGGAAATTTAGTATATGATTTATTGGGTCTTTTTCTTTCGATGTACAAGACAGAAACATAATTGTAACATTTTCGCTCGATTCAATTTTTATTCAAAAATGATGCGTTTTTTAAGGATTATTACATTTTTTTAAAGATTTACTTGGACTATAAGTCTAAAATAAATGTTAACAGTAAGAAAATAGAGTTTACTATTGAAGACCAAGATATTTTTTCTCTAGATCAATTATTACTTCACTACATAGTATAAAACAAAGTTGCTTTCCCTGTCCCTATGTCCCTATGTCCCTATGTCCCTTTGTGCGCTTAAATCTTTGAAACTACGCAACGGATTTTGATGCGGTTTTTTT
>CAJQZM010019905.1:0-22732 GCA_907164665.1 Colias nastes | reverse complement strand
TAGTAGCTCCTGCCGCTTGGCGTACTGGCCAGCCTGCCCAGCAGCTCCCCGTCAGCCACTCGCACTATTGGCGTCTCGACCATTCTGCCGCCGCTGGAAAGAAATAAACCTTTAAGTAGGCAAATTACAAACACATTCCTCGCTACACACCCTCGCACATTATTGGTGGAAAAGCGCCCTAAAGCGAGTGGATTGATTACACGTCCGTGTTCTTTATTCGGTTCGCTCATAACTTCGCTATTCGCGCGATTGTGTATATGCACCATTAATGTTCTCGTCTTAATTCCACGAACATAATATTAATAAGATGGGATTTTTATACTTCTGCATATCTAGATTGGACTATTTGGACTGGAATATAAAAAAAAATTAATTACAAGTAATTATGTCATCTGTAATAATAAATCTATGGTTTAGGAGATAAAAACATATAACATCTTATTTGATACAGACAGGTCATTAAATTCCAATTATAGCCCTACTGATAACTAATCGTTTTAATTTTGAATAATTTATCTTATTTTTTTTCTAGAAAACATCGTACCTACTTTTAATTTCTTTAATCTTTGGTTATTTTTGAAATGAAAAATAACCAAAGATTCTTCTTCTCTAGGGCCGTTCAATGTAAAATTTCAAGGTCACGTCATGGCAGTACCGTCACTGCATTAGGTAAGGCGACGATTTTGGTATATTTGAATCTTGTCAAAGAAGTTTCACTTCTGAACCGTGTGCTCGGTACACACGCTCTTTTTTATTAAAACGACATTGCTATCAAAAGATTCTTGATTCAACTTTAATGTAGCAAGGAAAAAAAATCAAATTCTGTTCACCAAGATCGTAGTTACTGAGTTACATACATACAAACACAATCGAATTGACAATACATCTGTTTCTATTGAAGATCTTTATCTTAATCTCATGTTATCGATACACAATTGATAAAATATTTGTGATATGACTTTAACTGAGAGTTTTTGACAAACTAGATATAACAAAAAATATCACATAATATAACCACTACATAGTATAAAACTGATTTAGATGCGGTTCTTACAATGGATAAAGTTATTTTTGAGGAAGGTTTTGGTACATAATTTGTTTAGTTTTAGACAACGCAGGCGAAGCCGCTAGCGGAAAACTAGTGCACTATAAGTGTGAATCTGTCCATGTTATGTTATCACTTATCACGCCAAATCTGCTGAACCAATTTCTATAAAATTTAATAGCAGAGAGTGGCAGAGCTTGTATCTAAACATCTATCCCAAATAAGGTGGTAATGTCATAGATTGATTCAAGAACGAAAATTGACATTTATCATCACTACATAGTATAAAGCAAAGTCGCTTTCTCTGTCCCTATGTCCCTTTGTATGCTTAAATCTTTAAAACTACGCAACGGATTTTGATGCGGTTTTTTTTAATAGATAGAGTGATTCAAGAGGAAGGTTTTAGTATATAATTTATTAGGTTTTAGACAAAGCGGGCGAAGCCGCGGGCGGTAAGCTAGTTATTTATAAAACATGATAGCGAGATAAACATCTACCGGCTCGGAAAGATCATTTATGTGTGAAATAAACCCTAATAAGGTGTAACTTAGAAATATATTTGAATATACATACTTAAACTAAACAATATAGCCTGGAAGAGATCATTCTTTAGTGACAAGGCCCTCTGTGCTAGTCCAGCTATAAGTTTTAGTTTTAAGTAATTATAGAAATATGTATACTAGCATAGTAAACTGTAATAAATTAAAATAAAAAATATAGGTAAATTATTATCAAAATCCCTTACTAAATAACAAATTCACACAAAAATGTAAGTTTACATAACAAGTTTTTATATTATTCAACAATCAATTAATTACATTTTTTTTAAATACCTTGATATTAACTACTTTCGTATTAAAAAACATACCACTAATAATGCAAAATCCACAATTAGTCAACAAAATTTAGCACTCCATTATCCCTAATGCGCCCGTATTTAGCCAGGAAATTTTAGCAGTCCATTCCGGGATTTTAGCAGTAAAATTTTACGTAACTCACCTGTGTATTAACTTACACCTGAGGCACAACTAAGTCACGAGTCAAATTGATAAGATTGTCGTAACATAGTGGAACAAAAATAACATCTTTAGGGCTTATCGTGTTCGGTTGCGTCACGAGTGTTTTAGTAATTTGTTAAAAATGTTTATACGTTAGGAATAGATAAATTTTGGATTACTTACTACGATGTATGTATGTGTCTAATTGATTACCATGTATTGTATTGAGATTTTTTAAATAATAAAAAAACATTTTATTAACAAGCGCCACTTTTATTCAATGGTTATTTTTTATCAGTAGACACTTCGTATGGTCTCTTGAACTGTATTTTAAAGTTTATGATTCACTTGTTTAATTTTTATAACTTTTACACTAATAGCTACTTAACCTTAAAAAGTTAAGAAAGGTAAAGGTATTATATTATTGTATGTATCTGCTTTAACTATAAATAGGAAGCAACGAGAGAGACTTGTACGAATATTTTCTTATTTTATTTTCATTTATGTGGATATTGTTTGCTATATTATTACGCATTTAACAAATTAAACAATTTGAAATAAATTTAATATTCTTCATAATAAATAATATCATTAATACCATATTAATCGTTAATTACTTACCAATAGACCATTTTAGGATAAACCATTGCACAACCTGACGAAAATAAATACGTCTTACTTATATTAGTATGTCCACACTCCTCTTTTATATACGGTATAACGTTAATATTTTTAGTCAAATCCTCGCTTAAAGTATCCAAATTCGTTGTCCAAACATTATCGGAATTTTTTACGCAATCGGAAATCTTCTTATTTACCGGTTTCTTGCCTAGTGATATGAGCCTCGACTCTCTGGCTAGTAAGAAGCGAAACACCGTTCTTTTTAAAATTAGCAATTCTTCTAGGCTTCTAGCCATATACAATTATCTCAAAAAGAAACAAACACAGACAATTAATTCACTAGTTTATGAGATTCACACTTTTTCCTTTTCTATTTAAATTTCGAATTTACAACATTTTCACAGAGCAATCACGTTTCCCGCATTCTAGAACTGTCTAAAATTTGAACTGGATTTAAATTTCGAACTTCGCCGATACTAAAATTGCATGTTTTCAAAATAATTCTAGAATTAAATTCTAACGAACTGTTACTGATTTAAGATACACGGTCCCGTAAACTGAATTATATTGTCTTACGCAAAATTTACGCAAGAGTGGAATTTTCAAGACCAATATAACTGAAAAAATCGGCCAAGAGCGAGCCGGAATCGCTACTCGGAGGGTTCCGTACAAATTAGTTAAAATTCTATTGAGCAACTACAAAAAAAATCATCACTCATCTTATTTATGACCGCGTCGTTGCTTAACCTGAACTTTGTATTATTTTTGGTTTTCATGGTTGTTGCCATGATAACTAAGCTAACTATATTAGAAACTAGCTGTGCCCCGCGGTTTCACCCGCACTGCTCCGCTCTTGTTGGTGTTAGCGTGATTATATATAGCCTATAACCTTCCTCGATAAATTTGCAATCTAACAGCGAAAGAATTTTTCAAATTGGACTAGTAGTTCCTGAGATTAGAACGTTGAAAAAAACAAACTCTTCAGCTTTATAATATCAAGTATAGATACTATCACGGTTCATGAGATATAGCCTGATAACATGCACACAGACCGACGGACAGATGGACGAATAGATATGACAAACGAACAGCGAAGTCTTAGTAACAGGCTCCCGTTTTTTTTTCTAGGTACGGAACCCTAAAAAACGTGACATGATGGATTGTTTACTTCAGAGGCAACAGCCGCTAAATGTGTTTGTATACGCTCTTATTACAATACATATAGAGTCTATTATTGAAATACAAATATAGGTAGTAACTTTATAACCGATATATATTTCCGGAATTACATTACAACAGTACAAAATGATGTCGTGAAGGAATCATTACAATATACCTGTGAATTATTACTTCTACAATATACATAATACGTAATATCGAATATGGTACGTGTTCTTTTGCTAGACCATTCAGGCTTCAATCTTTATACGAATCGATTCATCTTAATATCAATTTCGATTAGCCATCTTCAGAAAATGGTCCAGACTTATGATTCCAGATTGTTCGATTCCTAGACATAGTAAAGAGTTCAATAGTAATCATAGGGCGATTCGTCAATTTTTTTTTTCTCAATGTTAGCTAGGGCTTCTACATTTTAACGCGGACGCGTGGGTGAACTGAAGGTTCACCCTGGTAGCGACATGCGCAAGGGCGTCCCTCCTTGACGGGGATCTCGAACCTCGGCTTGGGCTGTCGCTTGAGTGGAGGAGGCCGGGAGGGCCCTAGTCGGACGGGATTCGTCAATGTGTATGACGTGTGTATGAATATCGCTAGGAAAGTAGTAGGTGCAAAAATCACACATGCTATTAAGTAATAAATATCAATAATTTATCTATATGACTTTGTAATTCGGTGTATCTATTATTTATCATCGATCCAGACAAATTACATAATAAAGATATCCATCTACATAGATAAACAGATAAACGAACTTATTATTGTGCTAATTTAAAAGGATATCGAAATGGTAGATCGTATCTTTTTTATCTTTTACAATCAAAAATCTTTAAATCCTTAAAACTATTACTTTTTTAATTGTCTCTTATTTTAATTGGAAAAAAATAATTGCCACTTGTTTTCTATATACTTACACGTATTAAGTATTATTACATTATTATTTATTTCCCAAATGTTAATTAATATCTAAATTAGCTTATTTAAGTCAATGGTTAGTGGTTAATATCTGTTAGCGGGTTAGTCGTAGCATTAATGTTAGTAGCTAACAACCATTATACGGTTAGTAGCATTCATGTTAGTAGCTAAAAACCATTATACGCTTAGAAGCATTAATGTTAGTAGCTAACAACCATTTTACGCTTAGCAGCATTGATGGTAGTAGCCTACAACCATTTTACGGTTAGTAACATTCATTTTACGGTTAGTGGCATTCATGTTAGTAGCTAACAATAATTTTACGGTTAGTAGCATTCATATTAGTAGCTAACAAACATTATACGGTTAGTAGCATTCATGTTAGTAGCTAACAACCATTGTTGACTCACCGTAAGTCATCTAAAAACTCGTTCACTACATCTATGGTCGTCATTTTTTATTTTGCTGTAAAAGAACAAAAAAATATTAAATAAAATATGAAAACAACACAATAAATAATGTAACTTATCCGTGATAAACCTAGTACAAAATAAAGCAGGATTGTATTTTGTAGGATTTCTGCAAATTTCCTATGTCCCCACATACGTATAAGAAACGTCAAAATCCTACCAGCTTTAAGTAAAATAACTCGAATATTCATATAATAGTAGTAAACTTCTCCATACACTGTATAGCTACTATTGTTACTCATCCTTTAGTTAAAAAAACACGCATAAACTCATGAAATTATTGTATTGTCAGCGATCCTTGATAACAAAGAATGAATTAAATCTGTCCGTTTAAAGTAGGTCAAAATTGAGTATAAAGGAGTCGATTACATACAAACATACAGGTGAAGCTAATAAAAGCGTGAAGCATCGTTCGCTTAAATTGAATGTTAGTTAAAATGTCGAATCAATGCAGATGATGTTATATAAAAATATTTATTAAGTCAGTCAGTCAAGACAATCAATTCACAATAATTCCAAAAGTTTTCTAACTTCGGTCAAGTGAATGGTTCATTGGGACGACAATAAATCTCATTTTGCAACCATGTCCGCAGTCCGGAACATTGTTAAAATTGCAATTAAATTATTTTTTTCTGTATGGTCGTGAAAACAATTCCAAAAGTTCTGCAAACTTGCGAAAGTTTTCGATATAATATTTGAAATAGAAATAGAAATAGAAATCGTTTTATTTGCCACCATATAACTCTTAGTAATATAATACACAAAACAGAAAAAAAAAAAGATAGCAATGGAGGCAAAAAGGACTCCCCGTCAGCAAAGCAGCAACCATTATTTAAAATGTATTGCTGCACTGATTTTCAGAGGAGACCACGTGACTGTACAGATGCAATGATTCAGTATTAAATGATACATATAATTATGAAAGTGTGTTTATGTAGCATAGGTAGAGAAAAAATATAATGTGCACCTTAATTTTATTTTGCGAACAGTGGGAGAGTGTTAGATATTAAATAAATACACAATAAAAATACTTTAAAATGATCAAAGGCTCAAATATGTGGCGACGGGCCGAACTCCTATAGGTAATTGCTTCTGATGCTGGACCAACAAAAACCTCAGACGTTTTTTAAAACATGGCACTGAAGAAAGATTTCGTAAAGGGGGAGGTAAATTATTCCAGCACTTTGAAGCAGCATAACGGAAACTACCATATAAACTACTATTCATATCACGTATTAAATTTGCAACCAATCAAAGTGTACGGAACATTTTTTGTTATTGAATATTAATATTTTTTTTTTTATTAAACTGAATGAAACGTTCCAAAAGTTCTGCAAACTTGACACAGATATTGGAAATATATACCGAACGGTTGTATAAATTTGCAACCTTTTTCGTGGACCGGAACATGTTTATTTATAATTATTTTTAATTCGTGTTCATTTTTTCGAGTAAGGTGGTCTCGGAATAATTACAAAAGTTTTGGAACTTGGTTGCAAACTTCGAAAACATCTATTCTGATGCATTTACAAATTTGCAACCTCATTCAGTTTAATAAAAAAAAAACATTAATATTCAATATCAAAAGATGTTCCGTACACTGAGATTGGTTGCAAATTTAATACGTGATATGAAATATTATATCGAAAACTTCCCCAAGTTTGCAGAACTTTTGGAATTTTTTTCACGACCATACAGCAAAAAATAATTTAATTGCAATTTTAACAATGTTCCGGACTGCGGACAAGGTTGCAAAATGAGATTTATTGTCGTCCCAATGTACCATTCACTTGACCGAAGTTTGAAAACTTTTGGAATTATTGTGAATTGATTGTCTTGACTGACTGGAGTAATAGCTTTACCGCGGCAGTCACCGAGTGCCACACGTCTTTTTTTTAAATATAAAGAGGTCACTGGTTAAGGACAGCTATGAAATCAGTTTGGCCCATGACGTGTACCAACTATCAGACAATAGCATACCCATATTCAAAACAATGGCCACTATTTAAATCGTCTGTTAATAAATAATAAATATTGTTTAATAATATCACGCGTTGAATGAGAAATAACGTGTGAATGTTGCTATAATATATTTGTGTATGAGTCATTTTTTTAGGTTTTCCTTTAAGGTGGCAAGGCCAGGACCGGCATTGAGGCATAGTCTTCAAATAGGAAAGCAAATATCTTTGTCATCTCGATGTTATAGGAGATTCAGCAGAAAAATTATATTTAGAAAAATATATAATAAAGCATCCTGGTACGAAACGAATATTAATTTGTCTTTCCACAGTACAAAACTACACTTAATTTGGTTCTAAATAGCGTCTCTAAAACTACTCTCCGTTAACATGATTCAGTTCAAAACAAAACTCGATAACCCAGCAAAAGTTCTTCCTAGATATCTTCCTAGATCATATGTTTTTTTGGCATCAACGGCAAAGAAGCTGTTGGGGCGCCTGATAGTACTCCACCACGCCCAATAAACATTTGCAGAGGCTTAAGATCGATTAGATGACGTTAAAGGGAAAGGGGATACAGAAATTATTGACGAAAGGCATATAGGAAAGAATGAGAAGAATTAAAAATATCAATAAAAACGTGTGTGCCGAGCACACGTGTCAGAAGTGTTTGTGAAAGTTCTTTGGCAAGTTTCAAAGATACCAAAATCATCGCTTTACTCCATGACGGTATTGCCATGACGCGACCTTGAAATTTTACTCTCAACGCGCCTAAAGAAGTTTCACTTCAAAAGACGACCTATCTTCAGACCTACCACAAACAATCCGTTTCGGCAGAGTATGGTCACAAAACGCACACGAGAATTTTACTTTGATTTTATATAGCTATATACATAATAGTTTTTAGTGTCGACCTTCACACACAAGTAAGAATAACGAACGCAGGTATTACACGTAATCCTGTTTGCTATCTAACATGAAGTATCAAAGTATTGAACGACAGTACATTTCTTTTAAAGTTGCATTTTATAATCCCATTCGCTTCGTTGAACAAAAATGTTCTGCATAGAGACAGTAACTACGAGTAATTTGTTTCCTTTTTTTACAGAGCTTAAAATTTGTTTGCTGTATGTTTTTTGGTATATGAAAGGTAAAGGTAGGGAAATTTCACCAATAGAGTAACGTTAAGGTAACGTTTCGGTTTCGCATCGCCCTCAAAAATAAGAATATTTGGCAATTTGTCTATTTAGTAATTAATAGAAAATAATAAAAGTTGTATTGCCCTCCCTTCATCTCATTCTGCAAATAAACTCAAACTCAAACAGTAATTTATCCAACCAGAGAATCATCATAATCCACAGATTGATATTTGACACCGGTTCGGAGAGCAGTTCACATAAGTTAATATAACTCCTATTTACTTCTACCTTCTAAGTTTTAAAATTCATTATAAACCATAAGAAGCCACACCACGTTTTCACATTTAACCAGTGTCACCAACAATACCTCAAGGGATATCCGTTAAATTCAAAATGACTAAACATATGGCATGCGCACACGCATGACTCACGTCTTGCGATTTCACCGCGAAATCCATAATCATTCAGAATCTATTACATAGTAAACACTTGAACGATATTATGTACTTTAAAACTGCAGCTGATAATATAGGTATAGTAGTATTATAGGTTTTTTGCTGGATATAGTTTTTTCCAAACTGTGAATGCAGTTCAGAACATCTTAAAAAGTTATGGATGGTCTCCCAGGAACGTTGTCCTGTAGCTATAACGGTTAAGATACCTGCCCTTACTGACCCGTCTCAAAAATTTACCTCGTATGGTATATATTCCTGTAGGTATAAGACCTACTAATCCTACTAATATTATAAATGCGAAAGTACAAAAAGTACTGGCCAGTTTGGATAAAACTTTACAGTAATATAGGTCTTCTGTTATACATCAGAAAAGCAGAAGAACTATAGAAATATTTCATTGCAGGTGCAACCACGCGGCATAGCTAGTATAGGTAAGGATGATGCAAAACTATAGAGCCCCATTCGACGAAATTTTTGGTTCAAAGTGTGCATGAGCAGACTTTAAATGTATAGAATTTACTTAGCAGCAATGGCCAAGGTCATGAATTAAATTTAATGGACAGAGGACGATTGAAATTTGAAACCGATCCTTTTGCACTACTTTGACTAATACAGTATTATTCTTGGTCAATTTTAATACAATAAACAGTAATATTTCTGTTTATCTCCTTGAATCTAAGCAAATTATACGAGCTACATTTTTTATTGCTATAAACAGCGCCTTATGTAATCGAGGCAAATGTCCAATAAAATATGTTCGCCAATCTGGTGACACAAACAACCTAAAACTATGATTCATAAAACATTCAGAAGAGCTACGTGAGTGCGAGTTCAATAAATACGAACTATCAGTAAATAGTGACAACACAAGCCAAACAGATAAAACGAGATCTTATCACAGACTCGAAATCATCGATAACATAGATAGGGTCCACTAACACTTCTGCGTTATACTAAAACAGTTCATCATCATCATCAGCCCATATATCCCATTGCTGGGACACGGGCCACCTATGAGGGTACAGGCCATAATCCACCACGCTGGACAAGTGCGGACAGATGTCACATGTCGTCGAACTTTTATTCTTCGACATGCGACTAAATATTACTAAAACAGTTATATTTGCGTAATCCTAGAAGGTAAATGGTCCTTATTTGATTTACCTCCACTTCTGACCTCTATGCAATGGTATTTACTATTTTCCCTGTAGATAATGTTTCATTTATTGACCGGAATAAAGGAACTTATAATGTAATAACTATTATTAGTAATAAATGAGCTGAAGAGTGTATTTGTTTGATTGCTTGCTTGAACGAGCTAATCTCAGGAAATATTGATCAGCTTTGATAAATTATTTCAGTAATAGATAGCCCTTTTATCGAGCTAAGCTAATATCATCACGCTAAGACCGATAGGAGCGGAGCAATGCGGGTAAAACCGTGGACACAGTAGCAAAATTTAATTATTATAATTATAACATTAAGTACTGCTTCATTGTCTTTTTTGTTCACATTTCATTTTTATTCACTGGCACAATTGATTTCAGAAAAACGTGTGCTATCTGCGGCCGAAATAGTTAATGAAAAAGATTTCATATCGTTTGTATTGTTTAATGGTAGGAAATCTTGTTGCGATGCATAAATAAGTACTTAAGAGTTAAATTGAATTGATTTTCTCAAGAAATATAATCGGAATTTTGGCATTAAATAACAATTCAAAAACGCCTGCTACTACTATAATATAAAAAAAAATGTTCTGAAAGAATTTGCGAGGCACTGAAATTTTTCACCTGTTCTCGGAAAAAATCAATTCTATAGTACAATATAAATAAAGTACTTTATAGTACGATATTATATTCGGTAAGGTCAGTTTCTTGTCATATAATTGCATTGCAGATTCTTGTAGGTTGTAAGGAAACCATTCTGACGAATTATTCTTCCCTTCTATAATTATCTGACAGAAATTTTGAATCTAACACCAAAGTGTTAAATTAGAATGTCTTATTCCAGTGTGGGGAAAGCGATGGCTTTAAGATTTCACAGTAACCCTTCGAGTCGGTTTAAAAAATATTAAATTAATAAAGTAAGTGCAAAATTTCTTAAATATTATTTAAATAGGCATTTACTAGCTTACCGCCCGCGGCTTCACCCGCTTCGTCTAAAACCTAATAAATTATATACTAAAACCTTCCTCTTGAATCACTCTATCTATTAAAAAAAAACCGCATCAAAATCCGTTGCGTAGTTTTGAAGATTAATGCATACAAAGGGACATAGGGACAGAGAAAGCGACTTTGTTTTATACTATGTAGTGATGATACAATAGTAGTTAGTGTATAACCAAAAGTCCTTCAAAGCAAAGATTTGGCTGCAAAAACGTCTTTATACTTTCGAAGGTGTAAAACTGTATGAAGAAAGTGATGACGTCACAAATTGTAATTACCGTGTCGCGTGATAAGAGCTGAAAGTTATACATTAGCAAATAGTTTCAAGGCTGAGTAGCGGAGATAATTCGATGGAGTACATTGTAATTGTAATTTGTAACAATTGTGATTTTGTATGATGATTTTATTCTGTAACGATTCTTTGGTCGTCAATTCTACTAATCCTTCTATTATTATGAACGCGAAAGTTTGTAAGTATGGTTGGATGTTTGTTACTCTTTCACGTAAAATCAGCTGATCGGGTCTGTATAAAGTTTGGTTGACAGATTGCTTTTAGTCTGGATTAGCATTTAGGCTACCTTTTACGCAGGTTTACCTTTTTACCAACCTAACATGCTAGTGAATGCATGCATGCATGCATGCTTTTTACCAACCTAACATGCTTGTAAACCAAAATACGCAAAACTATCTATATTAACGATTTTAAATACAAATCATACTATTAATTGAATGAAACTACACGAACGCGACGACTTACAAAATTTACTTCCACCTTTAGGAAGTCGAACCATTTTTAATCCTGCCATAAAATTGAGAACTCTCACTAACAAGATAACTTGCAATAGAAAATTGGTTCATGAAATATGTAAAGCACATCTCTCGAGTATTTAAAATTTACATTACTCATTGAATAATGATCAGTTATAACCTGAATTGTAGAACTGCTGGCGTCACGCGATTTACAATTTGTGATTCTCTTAGACTTTTTACCGTCGATTGATTGATTGACTTTGTTATTGGAGTTTCTTGACGGTTCTTCTCCATAGATAGATACTGCTTTCCGAATCGATGGTAAATGTTAAAACTATGTTATGACGATTCAAAAGTGCTTCTAGAAGTCTAATTGAATAAATAAATGTTTGAGTTTGAGTTTTGAGTCGCAGGAATTCATTGGCATAACGACAAATAAGTTTATAATCCATCCTATATTTTGTTGAGTGAATATCAAGAATTTCCTTTGCCATTTGACTTCTTTTGTCTTTATAAGAATTACATTTCCTAATTTCGATTTATTTATTCAAGTTGATTTATAAAAGCTGTTCTTAAATCGTCTACTGTGTCTGTGAAAATTCTTATCATTTCATAAAATCAAAACTTCCAGGTACAATCAATCTGCAAAGCGAAACATGATCCCGATCTATATTCCAAGTTAAGAATCCTTTAGATTGTCCAAAAAGTAACTAGGAAAAGGAAAAACTAATGACGTAAACCATAGAATAGAAAACGAACGTTTATAAAAAAAAGTGTTTTATGAGTTTAGCAAATCAATTCACCTTATTCATGTTCTATACTGGGTCTTAGAAGTTATCGACTAGACAGACAACAGAAACCTTTTAGGGTTGTAATTCTAGACTTGGGCTAATAGCTCGTAAGATAATAGCTTAATCAATTAGGGGACATTGATATGGCCACGTCAAAACGATCAAACTACACGTTGTTTACTTTACTATGTGTTACAGTGTTCTGAAGAGCTAAATCGTGATTATATTTCGTCATTTTCACATATTTTTATTACATAGTAACTTGCTGTTTTTTATCTTGTCTGAGTAAGTAATTATAACGTTTTAATTTTATGTTTATTTAAGATTCTTCCACGTCATTTACTGCAAGGTGTTACCTTGAATTACATGCAGTGTTTTTACTTATAGGTTTTTACAATATCAACTTTAACATTGTCGAATCGATATGAGAACTGACAATATTTCTTTACTTAATAGATACGATTTAATTTGATACTATATAAATTATAAAACAGATGAGTTTGTTTGTTTGTTTGAACGTGTTAATATCAGGAACAACCGGACCGATTTCAAAAATAGAACAGATTCTAACAAATGTTTTGCCACTGAAACTGTCCTTAAAGGATATTTTATTTAATATATTTATCTGTTTAGACTTTAGAACGTACTTAGGTACATAAATATTTCTCAAATATTGCAAGATGGAATGACAAAAATGTAACCAATAGAAATTCGCACCCACGCGTCGAGAAGGAATCTATAGATTTATATCCGGTTGCTAGAGGCAACCATTACGTCTTAGTCTAGACTCTAGTCCAACTGATCACCTACTTGCCCGTATTTATTGATTAGTGAAGGTGTGAAAGCAAATTACGTAACACAAAACGCCCAAGGTCATTGCTTTTCTTAATGAGATAGATATCTTCAATAGAGATAGTATCTTTAGCTTTCGGGATAGTACTTATCTTCTTGTATAAGGTGGGGAGTCAATGTTAGGTATTATATAGTCCGACGTCTATGTTACGTCATAGTACACTAACTATACGATTTATGTAGAAGCAAAACACCATAAATGTAACGCTTAGTTTCACCATTTAAACAGGTAACAGATAATATCACTAGGGTGTAGGTTATGGCATCTTAAAATGCTCCAAAATTGTTTCCATCGTTATCATCAGAGGCTCGTTAGCTCAGCGTTTAGTGTATCAATTTATTTATTTATTGGACTATATCCTTTCTCTTATTTTATGTGCGATGTGTGTTTGTCCGTCTTTCTTTCACGTCACAACGGAGCAATGATTTTTGTCTAGAGATAGTAAGCAGGCTAAAGGCTCTTTTCTACGATGAAATATTTCATTCCTATAAGCTACTTTCAAGATAAAACCATCCATAACTGCTCGACTAATTAAGAAGGTTGTGCCACACTCAAAACTGTACTACTCTTAACAGTTATTTAAAACAGTCGAGTAAAACATTCACATAATTTAGAAAGCTCGTAATAAGCATTTTATTTTCTATATAATAAAGTCGGGCGAAAAGTGAAGGCGTGTAAATATCTCATGAGGTGAAGGAGAAAGTAATACGAATATGAAATGATATTGACTTATTGGTAATGTTAATTTGTTGGGTTCACAAAAAATGTGGTGTATTCATATGACAGCTCATATGTGACCATTTGAACACCTGATTGGTTTTAATTAAAATTGTGTTTTCTGTTAATCTGTGTATGTCAAGTGTTGTAACAAAAATGTAGCGCTAATAATTGTTATCAGCAAAATGAAAATGGGAAAAATGATTCGACTTCTAATAAGCAACCTGCTTGATTTTAGAATATTCCTATCAAACCTAACATACTAAATTTCTTCAAGAGGAGCGTCCACCCCGGTTTACTTGTTAATTTCCGCTTCATATGTCGCATGTAATATCCGGCCTAATATAATTTTATCATTGAATCGATTTTGTAAACATCAACTGATGTTTAGAATAGGTAGTTTATTGTTCGGGGAAAAGTGAATAAATATAGTTTTAGTTCACTACAATACTAGTTCACTACCATGGCTGGTCATTGCGATCATAATATGAATTTGCCAGTCAATTCAATTCACAGCGTAAACTGTCTGGAAGTAAGAGGTCATAATACGGCCCCAGTTCAGAATGTCACTTCTGCCGAGAAGAATTGGCAGGAAACTCGATAGCACCCCTTTTTAATATAAGGTCAGGTGCAGGGCCTAGTGAATATTACGTGTCCTAGAACCTAGGTCATTCGCTCAGCCTTACACGTACGAGAGATAAATAATGGAAATTTGAACAAATTAGCGACGACCTTCGATTTTATTTAAGAGTCCTAAACGATTTTAGAGTGATTTTTACTTGTTTCTGTAATTCTTTAGAAGCTCGTTTAACAAAACTAAATTAGTAACAATGTGTGATGATATCTTAAATTAAAGATTCATTCAATATCTAAAATACGTTCGAGACAATTTATTGATATTCATTGTCCAGTTTGTTTAATAGCCAATAACCTAAGGCGTGTTTCAATTTTTTCCATGCGGGACGTTCGTGTCTTTGTATTTTACACGGAATTTAATAGAAGAAGTTTTCTTATAAAATATACTACAGTAAAGACACTGAGACATCCTAAAATATGTTCGAGGCAATTTATGTACTTTTATTGAAAAATTCAAAGAACATCTAAGTTAAAATAGCCTTACTTTGATGAAATTTTATGCGTATATGGCGTCGAATTTCTAGTTCTTACAAAAGATTTAAAAAAAAATAAAAAATACACACTAAATGATAGGTTAATGCTTAAAAATTTGCAATAAAAAAAATACATATTATATGTTTTATGAAAGAAATGGAATAATTTAAAGTTCTTTAGAATTTTCGATTATATACGGGAGCGCAAACGTTGTTACGGCAGATCTATATAATCGAATATTCTAGAGAATTTTAAATTATACCATTACTTTCATAAAACATAGTAGTTAGTTTTTTTAAACGAGCTCCTAAAGAATTAAAGAAACAAGTCAAAATCACTCTAAAAAGCGATACGGCCTCTTAAAGCAGAACCCGTTTGTAATAATTACTCTTGCAGGCATACATTGCATCGTATTTTATGTGCGTATCGATAAAGTTAAGAATTGAACTTATTTTTGACGTATGATCGAAAGAATGACCAGTCAAAATCTCATGTAAGAATTAAACTTATCTTCTCTTTTTCTTTTATCTATATAATTTCCATTGACCAATTCGGCATTTTTCTTAGTTTTCGTTAAGACAAACTGCGAACAAACCCGCGGCAAAATTAAGGTAGTATTTATAATTTTCTATAGCACATAAATTATGTGATAAGTTTATTACTGTAAAGTTTCATCCTAATCCGTCTAGCAGTTACCTATTTCGTGAAATAGAACAAACATAGGTTCATACATACATCCATCCTCACAAACTTTCGCATTTATAATATTAGTAGGATAAGATATAATATGTATACCTATGATAAGTTTCGTAGCAATGCTTGTTTAATTATTTGATTCCAGAAAAGGATGCGCTAAAGGAAAGAGACCAATGTCGTTGACGACTCATTGTTTAATGTTTATTTGAATAAATGAGTCATGTTTTGTATAAATAATATCCTACTAATAATATAAACCTGAGGGTCAATGTGAGGATGCTTGAGGATTTACGGAATAACCACGGAATTGTTTTAAAATAGAAAACAAAACTGCGCTCATAAATTAGTCCTACTAATACCTAGGTAGGGTGGAGTCTCCTATTATCGGCCTGCTCCTAATATCGGCCTTTTCGAGAAAATGGAATATAACTATAAATATCGATCTTAAATCATAAAAGTTTTTATGCAAAAAGAGACTCTATATACATAAGCAAAACCTCCCAAATTTCGGTGTGGGTACCTCAACTCTTGAAAATTCAGTTGGCCATAGAGCACGTGCAGGTGCAAACGTGCGTAGTTTGGCGGCATTGCGTAGTCAAATCCCTGAGTCGACGCTTTACGTTGATATGTATTTTAATGGAATTAAACAAACCTATAGTATTTAATTTTATGTGTTCTTAAAGAAAAACAGTCAAATTATCGATATAATAGTGTGTTTTTACATTTATTTGTCTTTTTAATGAAATAATTGCGGGGCCGAGATTGGGGATCTGTATTTGCTGATAAATCTCAATATCGGCCGGGTGGTCGATATTGGGGTAATGCATGAAAACTTCAAATAACATGTTTAGCTATTTTATATGTTAGCAGTGATATTAATAAGGTTAGAAATGAAACAACAGCTCCTTTTGATCACTGGATCCTAAAGTCGGCCGACTAAAAACGATTTTTATTAGCTACGGCCGATATAAAGCGAATCGATGCGTAATAACGGCCACCTTAGTAAAACCTTTTCTACTACCGTCGGACTTTACAATAAACAGGGAGGTGATGTATTTTAATTTTTGTTAATAGCTATGCCAAAATCTTGCCGGCACAATCTAAACTAGCAAAAGAATTTTTGTTGACCATAGTAAAATTATAGAAACAGTGAATGCCGTCAAAAATCAAAATATGAGCATCAGAGAAGCATCTCGACAATACGACATCCCGAGGACCACTTTACAAGATAGACTTCATGGTAGAATAGACACAGATTGCACAGTTGGTAGAGATACCGTCTTAAACCGAAATGAAGAAGAAGAAATTGTTCAATGGTTGATACGGATCTACGGTTTTCCTAGATCACGTAGCAACGTTATAAATAGCGTTAAAAATATTATAAAAGACCGTTTAAAAATGGAAAACCAGGGAAAAAGTGGTATTCCTTGTTTTTAAAATGAAAGAAGCTGGCCAGGGTTGTAGTTACAGAAGAAAGTGGTTTAATGACTCTCAAGAAAATAATATAAAATCAATCGGACACGGAAGACATATTACAAGACCCACGGAGAATATTAATGGGGATGAGACGAGCTTTAGTATTTTTCCGAAGACAGGGAAAGTAATAGGGCCTAAGGGATGGAAGAGCATTTATGAAGTTGCTAAGGGCAGTGAAAAAGTAACAATAAATATTTTGCTAGTCATATCTGCAGCAGGAGAATCTTTATGGTTGTTTTCCCTACATCCGTAGACCACCAAAAGTAATCTTTAATAGCACACTATCCTCCTGGTTTCTTGGTTTATCAAACAGTGGGTGGATGAGAAGTGAAGTAGTATTCTATGAATATGTTGGTTTAATGATTGGGTGATTTCTTATAACATTTCCAAGCCAATTCTTTTTCTAGTTTTATTTGTCTTATAAGAATACTGAACTTGGTACATTATTTTAAATTTTTAAGAAAATGTAACGAAAAGACCAATCATGATAGGTGAGTTAAAAAATGATTTGTATCTCAAGTGATAATAAAAAATGTAACCAGTTTTAAGTTTTATTGATCTAACTTCACCTTAGAAAAGGTATGCCGATATTAGGGCCAAAGACGGCAGATATTAGGGTGTTAGCTTGGTGTTAGTGGCCGATATTGAGGGAAATAAGCATATTCGAAATAAAAATTCTATATTTAATAAAGTAACAATAGATTCGTAATTTTGCAAATGTAGTAATGGAGTTTCAATATCTATCTACCCAAAAAAGGCACTGTAAGAAAGAAAAAGCTATTAATGTAAAAATTACATCCAGTCAAAGTTCAAAAAAAGTTGACATGGCCGATAATTGGTGCCACCACCCTATTATAAATGCGAAAGTTTGTGAGGATGTATGTGTGTGTGTTTGTTACTCTTTCACGCAAATACTACTGAACCGATTACAATAAAATTTTGCACACATATAGAGGGTAACTTGGATTAACACATAGGATAGGTTTTATCCCGGAAATCCCACGGGAATGGGAACTATGCGGGTTTTCCTTTGAAAACGCGGGCGAAGACGCGGGCGAAAAGCTAGTCTATAATATACACAAAGCGTCTACATGAACGATATACCTAGGTACCTTGGTAGGTATTATATATTCGTAATCCTATAAAGATTATAATTTTAATTCGTTCCATGTTAGAAAAAATATCTAATAGGCGCGTCACCTTAAAGTTATTAATGTTATCATCGATTTAATTATTATCGTACTACAGAACATAATAACCGAAAACCGAGAATAACCTAGGGTCATTTCGCCTGTTCGCGTCCACTTAGTGCAGTTGGAAAGTTTGAAGGGGAAAATAAAAATGTTCCAGAACAAATTTCAACGCAACATTTATGTAACGTGTTCATTACATAGTCTATTTTAAGATTTACTTTAAATTGTGTTGGAAATATCATGTGGTTTTTATTTATCTAGACAAATAGCAGAATTAGGCGTTTTACCCAGTTCGCGTCCAAAAATTCCAGTTTGCGTCCACCCGTGGACCAGTTCGCGTCCACCAGCTTAGAAAAGGAATTAAGAGTGTATTGGGTGATATTTTATCAGATAAATGCAAATAAAAATTAGATTTTAATAAATTATTTATTTCCGAATATAGTTATTTAATAAAAACCGGCCAAATGCGAGTGGGACTCGCACACCGAGGGTTCCGTATTAACCTGTTTTTTTTCATATGTTTTAACTGTAAATGATTATTTTTTCAATGTTTCCCTTATTTGTGCTATAAGGCGTTGCTTCGTATCAAACTTCAAGTGTCTGCGTTCACGTAAAGTACCCTGTAGGTTTTGATTCCTTTGCGAATGTCGAAATTTGCGAAAATTTGCAGCATAAACGGCTGTATCTTTTGATTGCTTTGGCTTATAAGTTTGATTTTTTCACTGCTTCAAGGGACCGTAGACTTGAGTATTCAATATAAATTTCAGCTTTATACCTCCACGCGTTACTGAGAAAAAGGGTCTTGACAGAAAGACAGACCGGCAGACGGACATACAGACGGACGGATATAAAAGTGATCCTACAAGGATTCCGGTTTTTCCTTTTGAGGTTCGGAACCCTAAAATCAACATATTATTAATATAATTCACTGTAAGGAAACTGGAAAAACTTATTTATATTTATCTTCTCATCATTAATAGAACTAAAAATTAACAAAAAACAAAGTTACGTTATGTAAATAAATAATAATCAGTTCTATTAAGATTACCTACCTACCCTATTTTTTAGTTTCTAATGAATTAAATTTCTTTTTTGTTTATATTATTTTCTTAACCACAGACTTATTGACTCTCATCACTCATGCTCAAAGATACTAGTCTCATTCTTAGAATACCCATTTTAAAATGAAAAAATAGCATAAAAATTTGCTAATTTGAATAAAAAATTTAAATTATCAACTTGTAGTCTTAGTCAAAAATTTACAATCTATTTTAAATTACATATTTTAACAAACAATTCATTGCTACGTAATGAAATACAATGTGGACGCAATATGTTCTATTGTTATGCACTATAGCTATAGTTTGCGCCCACCGTGGACGCAAAATGGAAGTTGTACAAATTCGGTGTAGTAATTCGCGTCCACCTTATTTTAGCTATTAATTGTAAAAGAAATAAGCTGATTTATAATCCATACTATTCCATGTTTTGTTAGCAAAGTAAAGAAACAGTTACATATTCAAAAATTCACATTTAACAATAAGATACTTACCGTCAAACGCGACGCTGCGCACTATTTTTTTCTCAAAATCCCGCGCGTTTTAGCTCTCTCGTAAAATATCCAATATATTTTATTTTTTGAAATAGGATAGGCGGTGCGCAGGCATATTTTGAATATGTGTGCATGTCTCTTACACATTGAGGTATTATCGGAAATTTTTCTTATTACAATTTTACTTAAAGTATACTTATTTTCGTGAATTTTCTAAAAGATATCCGCAAAATGGACGCGAATAGGCATGTGGACGCGAACAGGCGCAATGACCCTATGTATCTAGGTAGACAGTATAAAGATAGGGATGCTAAAAAGACTATCCGATGTTATATTATTAATCTTACTAGGTACCTACCTTTTTTTTTTTTTTTTAAAGTGGGGAAATCTTACCTAAGATACCCACGGCTCCCGGGGAAGGAGCCGTGGGTTATGTCGGATACTAGGTACCTACCTAGATCAATGTCTTACTTATTATTAACGTGAACGTTTCTGAGGATGGATGTATGTCTGTTCTTCTTTTATGCGAAGACTTTAGACTACTAATACTTGATAGGTACTTGGCAGTGATGTAGCATAGGTATGTACCATGTTATGTATGCTATAGAAATAGGTACTTTAACTTTTACCCGGGCCGCGGGAGAAACCGCGCGACACAGCTACTTAGTTAGACATGCACTTAGTTGTAATTCAAACTCAACTAAGTGCATAGACACAGTCCGAATTTACAATACATGGAAATAGGTACATAAACATTTTTTATTTTTATCTCACACCTTATTGGACCGATTTTAGCCGAAAACTCTTTCTTATAAGAAATGTCTAGTATTTTTATCGCGTTATCTAAACATTATACATATTAGGAGCCCAATGGAGCTTACATATTCGAACACATGAGTTAATAATAATTTCTAGAGCTAAGTATATTAATTCTGACTCATAACTGATATTCCTTAAATAGAAATAAAAGATATATAGTTACCTAGAGTGATTTATGTTTCCCCAAGGTCCGATAAACCATAATATGAAGTCAATATTTATTTAACTTATAATATTAATAAATAGGTTTATTGACATATGGTGATAATAATTGTTAACAATTCATTAATATTATACGAATCTCTATGTACCTACTTTCTACGCAGACAAAATTAAAATCAATAATCGTATAAGAAAATAAAAAGCATTAATTATTAATATCAAGTATTCGCTATGATCACTGTACCACAAAACTCGTTCTGAGCTAAGGTTTTATAAACTATTCAGTAGCATAAGCGCATGCACTACAAAACCTAAAAGTTGATAAAACAAAAGCATTATATAGCAAACCTGTTTTGCAAAAATCTCGCGATTTTGCGCGGCCGGCTTTTCATAATCTATCTTTTTTCTACGACCACACTCATTTATAACACGACAAATATCGAACTTACATGAAGTATGTGTAATTACATTTATTATTAAACTCACCTGTTTATCAATGACACAAATAAATTCGTAATTTAATTCACAAACGATTGAAACTGCAATTTCAGCACTCGTGACCTAGCGGCATAGAGTAATATAATATATACGCTAGCGGGCATTAGCACCAGCAATGCAACCAACATGACATTTCAAATTTCAATGTCATCACTGTCACAACCGGTCACAACTCACAAATATTTTTGTTATGTTGGCATTCCGCAAAAAGTATTGCCAGAAGCAACCTTTTGTCGATGGTTCGTACAGAATATATTTGCAGGCATTGTTCTTAAAACATAAAGGACGTTTAATTATTTGTAACTTCAATGTTAAGTTTATTTTAAGTAGATAATTGTTGAGCAAATTTTTCGTATAATTCGTGCTTAATTCGTGTATAATTCTCATTTACTTCTTGTTATTATTTCATGTGAACTTTACTCTAGATTCCATTTCATGCACAATAAAATTTATGAAATAGTTTCCTCAGAAACTGTTTAGAATAGAATAATTCATTTTCTCCGATTAAATATAAACACATAATAAATAACGATAAAATTAGGTCTTCCTAAAGCTTTTAATCTCAAAAACCTAAAAACATTGAATCGTATATTTCGATTTTGAATATGTTTAAATATAAAATGAGGTTCAGACTGTTACTTTATTTTCAATACAGATTATATAAACAAATTTAAAACCAGCCAAAATTAAAACATTAATTTTATTTATTTTGATTTGAGTGACCATAGAGCACAAAGTTTGAATTTTGAAAGTTTGAAAACAAACTTGAAGTTTGTCGGTTAACCGACAAATTTAAATACAAAATACAAATTATTTTCATGGCGTCATGGGCTTGTATTGTTGTGCGGTTCTAATTCACGTTCTAATTGTTTAATTTTTGCGTGTTTTAACCATATTCTTGTGCTTTTGTAGTGACCAGCACGTTATAAAAGTAAGAAGTAAATATATTTTAGTAAATTACAAATATATAAGTAACGAATTACTTTTTTTCCCTTATTAGACTGATGCTGATTTTCGGCATAAATATTTTACTGCATTTAAGCATTTACTTCTACACTTTACTAAGTTTCATTTAACCGAATTAAAATTTAACGTATTCCTATTAAAATAGGTCTCTAATATAAGTTCACAGGATGTTCAAAGAAAACAAAATACAGTTTGAAATAAAGATCA